>JAVDBV010005162.1:6699-28328 GCA_032619315.1 Piper longum | reverse complement strand
AAACCCTAAACCCTAAACCCTAAATCCTAAACCCTAAACCCCAAACCCCAAACCCTAAACCCCAAACCGTAAACCCTAAACCCTAAACCCCTAAACCCTAAGTCCTAACCCCTAAACCCTAAACCGTAACCCATAAACCCTAAACCCTAAACCCTAACCCCAAAACCCTAACTCCAAAACCCTAAACCCTAACCCTAAAACCCAAAACCCTAACCTAAAACCCTATACCCTAAACCCTAACCCCTAAACCCTAAACCCTAACCCCTAAACCCTAAACCCTTAAACCCCTAAACCCTAAACCTTAAACCCTAAACCCTAAACCCTACACCCTAAACCCTAAACTCCAATCCTTAAACCCTAATATCAGCTCTTTGGATTAGTAGCCCATATTAGTTGGCCCGCCAGAATATCACATCTTATATCAAATAAATCCTATCAATAATGTTAATTTTCAATTAAGTTGAAATTTGAAATTTAACATAATCAAGCCCTATATTTCCATTATCGAATAATTTGACATTTAAATATTAACTTATTCCTACCAAAATCTGAATTTGCAAAAATTTAATTTTGTAATGTATGCCATTCCCGGTCTACATTTAAATTTTAGATCAATCAAATATTTAAATTTTAAATAACTCGGCCGTACATTTTTTAATATTTTTAAATTTTATTTTTAAGACATTCCAGCAATAAGATTTTCAATTTTAAATAATCCCGTCATAATGTTTTAAAGTTTTACAAATCGTCTAATATTTAAAATTTCCCCCTCCTACCGCAAATTCAATTTTAATTTAATCGTCTATTTAAATTTAAACCCCCTCCCCCTATTAATTTAAAATTTATAAAATTATTTATTTAGCTTTTAACCGCCTCCCGCCATAAATTTCACATTTTAAATTGTCAAACATTTAAATTTGAACTCATTCCGGCCATAAGTTTCAACTTTCAAATTCTTAATTTTAACCTACACCTAATATACTATTTAAATTTTAATTATTTGTATATTCAATTTTAACTCCTTCTTACCATTAATTTTAACCCCGGCTGTGCTCCCCACCGACACCGCTTCCGTAGGGGCCGACCCTCCACTGCAGCCTCCCCTTCCCAGTCGAGCTCTAACCTCACCCCACCTCGCCGTGCATGTGGTGTGGCGGGGCACGGCTGGGGAGGAAGGACAAGGTAAAATGCGGCCAAACGGTGGCAGCAGCCGGCAGCTATTGTTTGGTGTTCAAAGCCCATATTTCTTAGCCCACCACAATATTTAATTTTAATGTATTCTCGCCAACATCTAAATTTTCAAAATTTAGAATCTTTAATTGCAAATAAATCCCACCAAAAATGTCAATTTTCAATTAATTTAAATTTTAATTTTAACCTAATCACCTCCTAATTTTTCATTATCGAATAATTTGACATTAAAATATGAACTTATTCCCACCAAAATTTGAATTTCCAATTCTAAACCAATCCCGCCGTGCATTACAAATACTAAGATGAATAGTCCATTTCCCTAACCCTGCTCTCGTTCGGTCTCTACTAATTAGCTCCTCTCGTCACACCACACTAATTTCTTGATTATAAATACGCAATCAAGTTTTTACATAATTTTAATTTTTTTAATAAAAAAGCTCTACGTGAAGAGCAAAGGCACACAAATTAGGCAACTGCGAAAGGAATTTCAAACAATTCGCCAAACCACAACTTAAAAAAAAAGCAATAAAAATTTAAATCAATAACAAAATAATATACAAGAATAAATATATTTGTTTTTTAAAAATTTTACATAAGAGGATATATAAAAAATATTCAATTATCCTATGCTTAATTTTAGTCGAACTTTATTGCAAAATAAATAAGGCCCAAACATTGAACTTAATGCGACAAGAATATGTTCATGCTTAGTTTTATAATTACCGAATTTAAGTTGCCGACAAATTGGTGACCCAAGTCATATTTCATCTAGCTAGATATTAAATTTAGCATGTTAAATAATCGAAACCCTAAATCCAAAACCCAAAACCCAAAACCCAAAACCCAAAACCCAAAACCCAAAACCCCAAACCCCAAACCCAAAACCTCAAACCCAAAACCCTAAACCCCTAAACCTCAAACCCAAAACTCAAAACCCCTAAACCCAAAACCACTAAACCTAAAACCCTAAACCTAAAACCCCAAACCTCAAACCCCTAAACCCCCAAACCCCAAACCGCTAAACGCTAAACCCTAAACCCTAAACCCCAAACCCCAAACCCCTTAACCTTAAACTCCAAACCCCAAACCCTTTAACCTTAAACTCTAAGCCCCAAACCCCTCAATCCTAAACCCTAAACCTTAAAATTTAAACCTTAAACCATAAACCCTAAACTCATAAACTATAAACCCTAAACCCCTAGTCTTTAAACCTTAATCCCCTAACCATAACCCCTGAACTCTAACCCTAAACCATTAACCCTTAAATACTAAACCTTAAACTTAATACTAACCTAAACTTACTATAAAAAGCACTTCATATTAGTGCTCCGAGCGAAGAGAAGGCAAACAAGCGCATGTAAGGCCCATACATAATTGCTTGCACTGAGCTGTAGTCTACCCGATCGTTTGCAACAGTAATTATATCAATTGAATAGAAGTTCTAATTAAGCAAACATTGCCATCACCTAGCACTTTATGTATCTGTAGGTTCATTTCGATATTTATATATATATAGACACTCGGATGGAGACTGGGACATAACCACCGGATCTGCAAAATCATTGTCGGACTGGATCCCCGCCCCGAATAATTCTCAATCTTATTTCTCTAAGCCAAGTCTGGGATGGGCAGCCTCTTGTGCTCATGCGTTTCAAGAGTAATACATTTTCAATGGCAGCTCCGCCAGAGTTTGGGACATACTCCTCAGTCCATGTTACATACCGACTTGTTCTGAGAAACTCAAACATGCAAACATTCACTGAGAGAAGATATTATTGGAAAGCTGGTTGATGATTGAGCTTTTTGATCAGCCGGGAACTTTCATTGCGGAACAGGGTGTAGGTGAAAACCTGACGGTGAGTAGACGAGGATCCACGGTTGCCGACTGTGACGATGCACCTACGTCCATATTTTTCCAAATCCGTGACGGCTTAGACAGAAATGGGAACACAATATCCTTGGAGTCCATGGGCAAAAGAGGGTGTCTTGTCGCGCCGGTCACTACAGATGATAGCAACCAGACAATTGGTGTCGTAACTAGCAGCGTGAGCTCATGTGCAGCAGGCCTAGGAAGCATTCTTCCTCCGACTCCCACCGAGGAGGCCGAAGCGCCGTGAGTTTTACTTTAGCCAAAGGTTTGCGGGAGTACAACCCCATCAGCTTCGTGGCCAAGGGAAAAGAAAGGAACTTGCTAAAACCCTTGATGAGTTTTCAAGATGAATACTATAACGTGTACTTCCACATTCATTAGATCATGATTGTCATTGGTTTTAGATGGGTTTGTTTATTTATTTATCGGAATGCCCTTGCATCCAAGTGTTGGAAAAAGATTGCACAAATGAGGTATATACTTCACACGTCTACAGTCAATTTATTTATTACATGTTACATCGATGCATAAAAAACTATGGTATGATCAACAATAACTTGGAGCCTACATTTTGTACATACTTGAATATTTTCTTGTTTCATATGTGTCGGAATTTTAACAATTGGCAAAATGCAAGAGCAATGAAGAATTAAATCCAAAAGTCAACAAGAAAATTACACTTCTCTAAACTTTTTGCTTGTAATTAAGATCATAGAATAATTGAATCTATGAAGTAATAGATACAGCAAGAACATTTTGATGGGTTGAAATGCCTTGAAAGATTGTGGAAAACCATCTGGCAATTCAGTACTAAAAACATAATTTTATCTCAAATCATTTTTAATACACGGATTATTCCACATTGTGCAAAGAACTCTCCTCAGCCGGACAAAACATACATGGATTGCACAACATTATGTAGTGAAATACAATCATTTCCCAAGCAAATCGAGCAAAAAACTTGCGCCCTCTTGATAAAATTTACTTACAAAGAAATCTATCTGTATGTAGGCTCGTCCGAAAGAAGGTCTGATTTACTATCCGCAAATCTACAGATGTTATAAGAATTCCATGTTTCTTTTTGGACAAATATCTCAAAATTGATCACTGTATTTTGAAAATGTTTTTTAATTTAACCACGAGTTTCCACTCTTCAATTGACAAATCTTCCTGTGAAAATCCATCATAACAATATATCAGTAACAGCATACAATACCAATACAAATCAAGATATCCCATTTTTTTGGCAGGAAAGAATTCCTGAAAAATTTTCAAACTCATCACCACACAAAGCCAGGACTCCTTAATTGTGTGCTCAAAGTGAACAAATATAAGGAATAATAGGTTCAGCCCTTTCTTTACTCTACTAATGAATGACTAGAGAGATTTTGCAGATGCATAAAATATGAAGTCTTTGGTAATTGACGGAGGGAGAGAGGAAAACCCGATAAAAGAAATTGAAAGAGAAGGCTGACATCCACACAGGACTATTAATTAGCCCATATGGAAAATATGATAAGCTAACCGTTTATTCACCACTTAAGTGGTGAAGGAAACCAGTACTTGCAGAACAACCAAAGGATTTCAACTTCTAGTTAACCATCTACAAACAAAATTCAGAAATAACATAATAATCCCCACCAAAAAAAAGTAAAATTGCAAATAACTGCATAAATGTTACCCTTGCTTTCTCTATAACTAAGGTTAAATGTTATGCAAGTCATCCTAGCTTTCTTGCTACAAGACACAATCATCTAAGTGCTACAAAGGCACTCAATAATGTTCAAAATGTTCTAGCTTCTTTCATACAGCTAGTTGGGTACTACTTTGCCAACTTGTGTTTAAGATTTATAGCCAAGCCTTACAGCTGTGAATTTTTTTCATTCTGACATGGTCATGTTGGATACAGAACTATGTTCTCAATAGTAATAAAAAGTTCTCAAACAATTTGGTCAGTTGCTTGTTATCGACACTATTTCAACAGAACGCTTGTTTACTATAGATAATTTTTTTCAAGAATCAAAACACTAGTTGATTCACCAATATTCATTGGAAGATTATTTAGTCAAATTCGTAATAGATGGCAAACTCTAAAACGCTAAAATTTAAAAATTCACAAATTTTGTCATCCAATCACACACTTTGTCCATGTTTTGACCCGTACTATTGGAGTTAAAATTAAAACTATGCTTGTAAGTCAGTTCCCTTGAGTTAGAAAGGTGCTATAGCTAATTGATCCCTGTTCTAAATTGGAATTATGATATATTGGTTGTCTATAAATATGTAAGTAATCAATCAAAAATCAAGCTTCCAAATATCTTCTCACCTCTTTCGCTTAGTCTATTCATTCCACTCATCTCTTCTTAAACTCTACCTACTTACCTACACCAGAATAAGTTTCATAGCTGGTTCATACTTTCTGGCCACAAACTTCCTTGTGTGTTTTCTGATGATTAAATCAACCTGTATATGCTGCTTGATCACACCTTTGAACTTTGCCATGATTGCTTCTACTCGTGATCTGAGATCTTATGCTTGTTTTAAATTTGATTAGCCTAGAAAATGACTAAATCTAAACAAGCTTTGTCTTCAACAACTGCTCCTGACACTGTTCTTACTACATTCCAAGACCTTTTGTCGATGCCCCCATTACTTATTCGAACTCAATGGCAAAAACTTCTCCCTACTGCAATCCTAACCTATCTCCTTGTTCGTGAGAAGATCAAATACATATAAGAAGACCAAACTAATGCTCCAAACACTCCATGAATCAGGAAGATGCTTAACCTAGGTCTCGAGTTTGGAATAGCACGGAACCAAGCACAAGCTGCATGGATCTGCCAAAACAATGTGTGATTCCTTATCTAATACATTTGCATAAGACTAGAATATAAAAGGACTATATTCTATAGGAGTTATTTTTTATCTAACTGGATGGAAAAACACTGAGGATTATTACAACTATCACAAAGTCGACTGGAGGTGGTTTCCCTCTACCAGCTCTACCCAATTGACTTGGTAACATGGAAGAAATTTGCTTTGTTAAAGCTTTCAAGCCAGCTGTTGGAGACTATACAACTGCTGATCCTACAAGGGAAGAGGTTGTGGTAAGCAAAATGGTGGGAGGGAGGGAGGTCAAACTGATCTCACCATCTACAACCTGTTGGAAGATTTGATAATTCTGTGTCTTAAGGATGTGGTTAAAAATTACAATGTATAAGCCAGTGGTTAGATAACAATTAAGTGGATTTGTCATGTATTTGAATTCCAAACTTAAGTGGTTATGAGGAGGTTAAACAGTTGGAAGATCTGATTTATTGTTCTACTGTCCTACTCTAAAGGATGAAGTTGTCTCATTAGCTTGTTGAGGAGGTTAGATGGTACATAAAAATCAGAGATCTTATTTGAGCCGTTAGCTATCCTGTAATGCATAAATGCCGATAAGCAAATAAAATCAGTGGGTGGTAATTATGTTTATTGCACCAAATTTCTCCTCCCTTCATTCAGTCTCCAGCAAGCCTTATTTATTTTAATTAGTTGAAATCCTTATCAGATTTTTTCAACAAAGATTATGTGGATCTGCTATGTATTTGAAATTTCAAACTTCATACTGATACCCATGTAAGAATGCATGATAACGGTATGGTTAATTTGTACACAATCCTCAATTCCTTATGCCACAGATGAACATATAGAGAAGGTATTTTTGTCATTGTTAAATTTGAATATCATGCATAAATATTTTCAAGACAATAAATATTCAAGTTTAGATTCATGCCAAAATAGGCATATAGAGGAGCAACCTTTCAATAGAAGGTAAATTATTCCAGAATGAAAGGACCAGTACATTACCCGATAGTTAGCTTTCAAAACATCTATAGATTTTCTTGTGATGTGGCTAACAAGCTCATCATCCATTTCAAAATGCCTACCATACACCTTCTGCTGTTCTTCAGGATTGCTGCCAACAATCTGCCAAAAGATAATTGACAATTATAATTATCCTATCCAAATAATATAAATAATGCATATTGCAATTTGTTTTTCATATCTCAAGCCTCCATAGAGAGCTATATGATAATGTTCCTAGTCAAGATGATTATATTAAAATATTATCGAAGCTAGAGCTATCATATCAAAGGGCCAGAGGCTTTTATAAGAAGGACAAAATCTGCAGCAAACTTCGAAGGATAGAATTTATCACCTTAATGGCAACCTTCTGACCTTTCTTTGCAATATCAACTTGTCTATGGTTTATCTCAATGGATGCTATTCGTCCAATATCAATGTAGTCTCTTGAAGGCACACAGATTGGAGTGCCCACCTGCATAAAATAAATAGACAACAAAAAAGTAAATCCCATTAGTAAGCAGATAAAGGTCTTGTTAATATAAGCTTCAATATGTTCCAAATTCAGAAAGTTCCTCGGTTTATAAATCAATTTTAAGCAAGGAACCGCCAGTAGGCCTAAGGAAAACAGATGGGGTTTGGTATATCCCATAAAGAATGCTCCAAAAGACAAGATACGGGCCACTTTTGAACAGTAAATTCATTGGCACTCTAAATCTAACCTGAGCAATTTTCAAGTTAGTTCAACCGACTACTTGAAGGTTCACACTTGCACACAGCCCAACTTTCCTCAAGATCATTATTGATTGTTTATCGTTTTTGGAACATATCCGCACAAAAGATTTTCACACCGGCCTCTTCAGCAAGTTCTCGAGCCTCAGGAGTAACTTTCACATCGAAGGCTAAAATAGTTGCATGCTCCTTCTTCCTTTCAAGCATAACACTGGCTCGCATCACATCTTTCTTATGCACAGGACCAATGCTTATTCCACTGACTGGAATTTTCACAGCAGGACTTTTCAAGAACTCCAAAAGGGCTTCTAGGGAACCCAGGGTAGAAGCCTGGACACACACCCCTTCCCCACTCTTGTCAATCCTACTCAACACTGATTTCACATCTTGCATTGCAGCATCCATAATGGCTTCCAGATCATCATCTGGTCTCACCAGATGCAACCCAGTTCCAGCAATCGCATGATCAAGTCCCTGCAGATGAAACTAGGTCAGTACATAGATGGTAGAATAAAAAACAAGAAAAAAAAATGAAGTAATTACCTGCGCAGTATTTTATCTAGTTTCTTAATAGGTTATCGTATATATTCATTCGTTCTTTTGTGTTGAATGTGACTTGCGTATTTAATAATATTTTTATTTCTTGAGATGTTTAATAGGTTTCTTCGGTTCATTTTTTATTAAAGTTTTAAAATAGTCGATTAATATACGATTCAACTCAATTATATCCAATTTTTCAGTAAACTAAATTTTAAGTATTATAACTAAAGTTTCTTTCGCAATTTTTGTTTTTCTTGCATTATATTTGATTTTAGCCCAACAGTAATTATATGAACCTATTAATATTTATTTAATTTAATTTTTTAATTAATATTATTTCTTATTAGGAAAGTATTAGAGTGTAATTATATTCAAATTATGAATTCTAAAAAAATGGAAAATTTCAACGCAATTTGGAATTTTACATAATTTAGGATTTTTATTTATTTATTTTTTATTATTTATAATTAAAAATAAAGAATATAATTCTATCCTATCCAAATTAATGATGTTAAAATATTAAATTTTATTAATTATTTAAATTTTACTCAAATGGAATTTTTTACTTTATTAATACCCGATCATTTAAAATTATTATTTATTATTGGCATGAAATTAAAATTATTTTTATTATTTATGTATAAATATTGTCTTCGAAAAATAGATAGTAACTTAATAATTTTTGTAGTCCGTGGATCTAAAGTTTTTGTAAAATCAGCCCACAAAAATGATTGTGATTGGTGGCCATGGGAAATCTCTGTCCGCCGCGGGGGATGTTTTAGAGATAGGTCCCGTTCAAGCATGTCATGCCGGGGGGAAAACGTCCAAAAAGCTCTTAAAGTGGCGGCAAATATTTATCATTCCCAGATACGGCAGAACCCTGTATGGCAGGCCCAGATCCGTGAAAGACCCGGTTACGCGTAATATTAAAAAAAACAGAGGACAACAACTTAATAATAAATAAATAAATAAATAAATAAAAGGGATTGTATGAATGTATATGTACGTACGAAGGAGGTGATGCCCTAGCTTATCGCAGTTTCGGCCACCTGCTTCGATCTCTCTACTCTCGGGCGGGGGATAGATAGGGATTTGAGGGGAGGGGAGAGGAGAATAGAATTTCAAAGAGGGATAAGGTCTGCAAACGAGCGACCCAGCAAGCAAGCAAAATCCGAAGATCGGAGGAGTTGTTGTAGCGGCGATTGGTTGGATCGATCATCGTCCTCGCGATTTGTTTTGTTTTTTTTTTTAAATTTTTTCCCCCTCTCGAAGGAGGTCGCGGTGGGAGAGAATTGAACAATGCGATTGGCGTGATTGGATGTCTCACTCGAAGCGCCTCAGCTGCAGCTCCATCGGTAGCGACGGCAACGGCAGCGGCAGCGGGTCCTACTCCTCTTTTTCGAGTATGAAGAAAGCTAGGCCTCACCAGCAATCTCCCAACCCTTCCTCCTTGAGCGACCAGTTGTACGACGACAATAGTAACTCCATGATTGTGGACGGCAATGACCTTCTCAAGGTTGATCCCAACCTTGCAGCCGTCGGCTGCAGTGCTCCTCCCACAACCGGTGTCACTGCTAATCTCTCTCGGAAGAAGGCTACTCCCCCTCAGCCTGCCAAGAAACTCGTCATCAAGTTCACCAAAGGCACGCCCACTACCTCTCTTTCTTTTCTAAACTTTTCTTTTATTTATATCCCTCAATTCCCCAGGGAAGGGGCATCTAATCAATTTTCTGATTCATCTTTGTGTTTGAGCTGGCACAAGTGTGCGGGATGTAATCGGCCTTCGACCTTTTAGGGTCTATTGTTGGTTTTAAGATAGTCAAGCCTTTATTTTTAAAAAATAAAAATAAATATTAGTGAAGATTATTTCAACCTTTTTAATTTTTATTTTGTGGTGACGGGACAGAGGTTGATCAGTCTGTCTGCTACTAACTTCCATCGAAGTTTCTCCACTTCACGATGTTCACACACATGTTTCTTGATTTCACATATCAAGTGATTCCACTATTTAAATTTACGTTTTGTTTCACCTGGCCTGAATCAGAGAGCAATCAATGTGTGACACAAAATCCAATCCTTGCTTAGCTAGCCAAGGCATAGAAGATGGTGATGATGATAGCTTAGCTAACCTTTTGGTGGAATATCTTAAGCTTTAGCTAGTGAGCGGGTCTGGAAATTGTCTATAAATCTAAAACTTTTGCAGGCAAACCAAAGGTGCCAATGAATTTCGAGGAGATAACATGGGCAATATTGAAATCGGCTGTTACTGCTATATTTTTGAAACTACCTGACCCTTGTGACTTTGAAAAGCTTTATCAGGTATTTCCTCTAACATTTATTTGCGGCCCTGTTTACTAAATGGCATATTTGATGTTTTATGTTGTTTTCTATTTAATGAAAAACATCTATTCTGGACAGGCTGTCTCCGACCTTTGTTTACATAAGATGGGTAGCAATCTGTATCGGAGAATCCAAAAAGAATGCGAAGCACATATTGCTAATACATTGAAATCTTTGGTGGGTCAAAGCCAAGACTTGGTGGTGTTTCTTTCTTTGGTTGAAAAATGCTGGCAAGATACTTGCAATCAGTTGCTGATGATACGCAGCATAGCTTTGTACCTTGATAGAACATATGTCAAACAAACTCCCGGTGTTTGCTCATTATGGGAAATGGGGTTGCAGCTATTCCGCAAGCATCTTTCTATATCTCCTGAAGTTGAACGCAAAACTCTCACTGGCCTTCTGAGTTTGATTGAGAAAGAGAGGTGAATCTTGATGCTGTCACAACTTCAAGTTTTATCATTAACATGCACTGCATTTGATATCTCTGGTATGATTTACTGAAATTTAGAATTGTATTAATGATATGGAAACTGCACTTCTAAGGGGACATTTCCCTCAGAAGGGTGAGTTCACTGTATTGTAGTTTCATCTGAGAATTTAAAGCAACAATGGTGAAAGAATGTAGTACCAAGAAAAAAAATTGCATAAAACTTCCTAAACTAATAACTTAGAGAAATAACTAACTAATTCAGACTAGTTGTGAGAGAGTATGAGAGAAAACAAAAGAAAAAAATTTATTTTGAAATTTAAATTTAGCTTTTGTTTTCCAAGTTCTGTGTCATTTTGTTCTTTTATGTTTCATAGACTTTGGTCTTGTGATTGGAGCTTCTTAACGGTGCCATATTGCAAATTTCTCAATCTGAGAGCTACAATATGGTTCAGGGGAAAGGAATCTTGGCCTCCAAACCATTTATCATGCCACAATAGGGGAAGAAAACCTATGCAATATTTAATTGTGATCTGATGCCTGGCCAATTAAATGAGTATTCATAGTCGTTTTTCTTTCATAACGAGCAATGTTAGAAAGGCAGGTTCTAAAACAAGAAAATAACAAAAAGGAAACTTCTAAACAAAGAAAGTCAAATAGGGATGAGAGTAGAACTCCTAAACCAGTAATTTAAGACTAATTAAGATTTTATTAATCAATTACTGGGGATGGTCCCGTGGCCCATTGTTGCTCCAACTGTGTTTTTCTTCCCTCTAGCATATACATGATGAAAAGGTGCAACCATAGGATGCTGCGTCACTATCCAAAGGGCAACATTCAATTCAATAACCAATGTGGCTTCAAATATTGACCCTATGTACGTAAAGGACTTTTTTTATTGCAGCTTGTGATGTGCCAAATATGTTAAAGGTTCCTCCTTTCTCCCATTGAAAGTATGTATGCATTGTTTTAATCTTGTTAATATTAAAACCTTTTGATTCCAAGGTTTCATTCTATTCTCTGAAATCCTCCCCTTTCCTATAAAATATCAACCATTCTTATCATTTACAAAGAGTATAAAAGAGGCCATAGGAAGTACCATTCTGAATCTAAAGTCAATTTATCCACCACCATGGCAAAGAGATAAGATCTTGAGCTGGACCTTAATGTGAACTAACTATAATTGAGAAATCATTAGTTTTACCTCTATAGCCTTTGCACTAATTGTCACCCATGATACATTTTATCATTTCAACCTTTTATCAATCACCACTTTCTATATTATTGGATAGACATCATGAGGTTCTTGTTGATTGAGGAAATTTTATATCTTCTTCATCCTAACAAAGCTAATAATAAATAAAAGATTCCGTACAATTTTTTAAAATATGGAACTTTTAAATTTACTGCAATGATACAAATTCCTTAATGCTAATTTATATTCCTGGTATGCCATAGGCACTTGCGTCCCCTTTATCATCTATATTAATTGGTTGACAATTGTAAACAAAAATAAATAAATTGTGGGGCACACAAACCTTTAAAATTTAGCTTTCTCACAGTTTATGCTGCTTTCTTGGATTTTTTTTTAATGAATTTAAATTCATTAATGAAAATCCCAAGGGGAAGTACAAGCAGCCTAAACCTCGGAATAGCAAGAGGCAGAAATAAGTATGATAATTACATCCAAGAGTCTGCAAGAAAGTTATTGTTGACCAAAACCTTTTGCTTGTAATTGAGGTCACTGGAGGCTAATTGAACCTAAAATTTTATAGCTGAATGTAGAGCCTCATATATAGCCGAAATGCTTTGGGAGATTCTCTTGTTATGCCCATACCAAATAAAGACAATAAAATTAATGAAGAGAGGCTTGGTAAGAATGCTGGAGAATGAAAGGGAAGTAGCCAATTGATCTCTCCACTGAACTAGAAGATTTGGTGGTATATTTGGCATTTGTCGAGGATAAGGTTCCAAACGCGCATATTGTAAGAGCTTTTAAAGAAGAAATGCTCATGGATTTTGATAAATTGCATGCACAGCGAGCATTACTAGAAAGGTCCCAATCAGACATAGCAGACCAGGTAATGAGAGCATGTTTGTTGGATATATACTTGAAGAGTGCCAAGGGACATGTTTACCAGGAGTGCCTAGAAAATTCCAACAGCTCTTGAGGGAAAAGCGACTAGATGGGGGAGCCAACCAATGTTGCTGCAGGAGTTGGAGAAGGATGGAGTGTGTTGGTTTAGAGAATTAAAGACACCTAATTTGGCATGCAGTCTGCAGAAAGAGCCCAAGTTCCATCTACAATTGAATCATAAAAGGTATCATTAAGAAGACCTCCAAGTTTTGTAATTGTTGATTGTTCTGTTATTGAATTTGGATTAGTGAGGAGAATGATCCAACCAAAGATCAAGCTACCTGTGAGGGAGGCTACCATTGCCAATCTTGTTAAAACAACCCTAAATGAATAAATTCCGAAGGGAGAGAATGCTATTCCAAGCATGAGAAGAGCGTGAATGAGCAGACCAAATAGAGTGATTTAAGATGTATACTCCATGGATCCACTTAACCCAAAGACTCCTTATTTGTTAACATTCTCTTAGAGAGCTGTCCAAAAAGCAGGCTGCTAACTTGAAACCTGCCTCCGCTTGTGTGCGAAGCGGCTTAGTGCGAATATGTGGCCAAATTGGCTTATTATAAATCTTTAAGACTAAGACCCCCTTGATCGAGAGGTTTGCAAACTTTCCTCCGGTTGATATTGCATAAATCATCACAGTCAGCCTTTCCCTTCCACAGAAAAGCCGAAAAAAACTATAAAATATGGTTGAGTGGTCTCTTAGAAAGTGTAAACTAGAAGTCTAACAAAGAGACATAGCACTAAGACGAAGTTTATGGGTTGAAGATGCTCAACATACAAGACATCCATCCTTGAATGTTAGCTTTGATTTTATCTAGTAAGGGCAAACACATTTCATAGGAAAGCTTTCTAGAGCTCAAGCAAAGGCCACCCAAATAACAGACTGGAAGCTCACCCACATGATACTCACATGCTTAACCCAAAGATGAATGAGATTTCGTTTTTGTTCTCACATGCTTGAGAGAAGAAAATGGAACTTTTTCATTGAATTTGCCTCTAAACTGGAGAAAATGGAAAATTCCCTTAAAAGTTTGCTTTCTATGATTTTCCTTATAAACATTGGTAGTCAGTATTCAGAGGGAAGTTCCATGTTTCAAACTCTTACGCTGAATTGTTAAAATAAATGAGTTAAGGGCATGTTCATTCAGCATTCATAGTCTGATGTCTTTGTGGATGTTTAGCTTATCTATAATTCTATGGCAAAGATGAGTTGAAACATGCAATTCTTAGTATATTCTGATGTTGCAATCTATCAATATTTGATGCCCTAAGTTGATGCCTCTTCTATCAATATTTTAGTGGAGAAACTGTTTTGTGACTTTTCCATTATTGTAGATTTTTAGCTACTTTATTTTTAACATGTTTCTGATCCTCCTTTTTAGGTTAGGTGAAGCCATTGACAGGATGCTTGTTGGCCATCTTCTTCAGATGTTCACTGACTTGGGGATCTATACAGAAATCTTTGAGAAGCCATTTTTAGAATGCACTTCTGAATTTTATGCAGCTGAAGGTGTTAAGTACATGCAGCAGTCAGACATTCCCGATTACATGAAACATGTTGAGGTGGCTAGTTTGTCCTCTAACTGACTGTCTACAAACATTCTTCTACCATTTTTTCTTTGATATAATCACCATCATTATCATACTTATTCCTTTGTCTTCACTGTGATCTAGAAGATTATGTCCATTTTCAGTTCATAAACATTTATTGCTGTCTATTGATCAAAGTGCATCAGTTTGTTCATCTTCTCCTTTTGGATCATTTTTCTGAAGCATATAATATCTTTCTTCTACTTACCTTTTATGCTTCTGTCACATTGTAAGGTGATTTATCCAATAACAATGCTATATTTGAACCACATCTTTGTCTATAACACCTCTTGAATTAATCGTAAATCTGTGTTTAACAAAGTATTTTTTGTCTGGTGTTAATTGCATTTTATATTGTTTCTACGAATATGAGAACATTTTGGATATAAGGTGTCTTCACAGGACCTTAACTTTATCTACATTCTCCTCTTCTGGTTGAGTGAATTAATGAGACTCGTTAAATTTCCAATTTAGTGGTAGATGGTTATTGATATATAAATAATATTTGCAGTTGCGGTTGCATGAAGAACATGAAAGATGCTTGCTATACCTGGACACAAGTACAAGAAAGCCTCTTGTAGCCACCGCCGAAAGGCAACTCCTTGACTGCCATATTTCTTCCATTCTTGACAAGGTGATGAAATGTGTGTATATGATTATAACTTTTCTTTCCAATTGGTCAATGCTCATTTAGGACCTTGTAATAGAGCCTAACACTCCATGACTAGATAAATACTTGAAACTGCTTACTAAAATTTTGGCAGGGATTTACATTGCTTATGGATGCAAATCGCATCAATGATCTTCAGCGAATGTATGGACTATTTGTAAGAGTTAATGCCCTTGAGTCACTCCGGCAAGCTCTTAGTTCTTATATACGTGGAACTGGACAGGGAATAATTATGGATGAAGAGAAAGATAGAGACCTGGTCTCGTACCTTTTGGAATTCAAGTCATCTCTTGATACAATATGGGAGATAAGTTTCTGTCGAAACGAGGCATTCTCAAACACCATAAAAGATGCATTTGAATATCTGATTAATTTGCGTCAGGTTTGTTAACTCTAATTAGAGGGTAGTAGTTAATGTTACTTTTGTTTCATTATGGTACTTTTTACATTTTGCATGGAGTTTAGATTTTGCCTTGAAAAGATCACATCTTCATCGAAAAAATTTGCTCGTGGATCTGAATATATGTTTGCTCATCCAATAAATGCTTCACAACGGGTCATTTGTGAATCTATGTGGTTTTTTATAGTTATCGCACACTGTTGTTAGTTTGAAAATAAAATATTTCTAACTTTCACAATAACCTAATGTTTACAAAGTTAATACAGTTGAGTGTTTAGCTAGCATGAGATTTTTTTACTTCTATGACCATATCTTGGTTGTAGTTTTTCATCTTGCTTAATGAAAGTTGTGTTTTAAATGATGTTAATTGTATGATGTATTGAGTAGCTATCAAATTGTAAGTTCTTGTTTTTGTTCTAATCTAATCAAATGGTGGGGAGGAAGATTGATTTTCATTTTTTTTGTTGTTATAAACACTCTCATTCGTGCATAAACACTCTTCGCCAATCCTACACTCAAATCATAAACACTTTTTTCTTTTTTGGCCAAATCCCAAATAATCATTGTATAGCCTTTGATCCTATTCTTCCACTCAATTGTAAACCCTGTAAAAGGGTAATCACAAATAAGCTTGTCCTGCCATTCAACCTCCTTTCAGGTTCTTAGCTACCTCACTGGGGGCCTTCATTGCATATCACTCTCCACATGATTTTGAGCTTAATTGGTCCGACTCTTGACTACAGTTTTGTAGCCCTGGGCCCCTGATTCTTGAAGTCTTGCCACGAAATGGTCTCAACAGTCCCATCTATGTTTCCCCTAACTTATTTATGTGACTTTCTTATGAGCCTAAGATTGAGCCTCATACAACATGATTTGCATGATTGATGTCAGATAAAATTAATTTGTAGACTCAATAGAATGTGTTGATCACAAACCATAGATGAGGTGACCTCACGTGCAGGCAAATTTTTTTTAAGGCTTAGCACCACGAACAAATACAAACCGGGGCAAATAGTCCATTGATCGCAACAAGGGGCAAATTTATATTTAATCGGGTATATATTGTCAATAGGATTCGAACTTCAGACCTTTAGCTATAATGCAATGTAAATTTTAGATGATCTAACTACTTGTCCCAAAAGGGCTATGATACCATATAAATTTTAAATGATCTAACCACTTGTCCCAAAAGTTTAAACTGTTAAGAAAAAAATTACTAAATATTTACTCATCATTAACTATCCAGCGACATTCCTAAGTTTCTCAATGTCGCTCAGTATCGTGTTGAACAAGGTGTGAGCTGATATATTTAGAAATTTGTTGAAGATATTTGAAATTTATTGAAAGTTGGGTTGACTGCGGCCAACAAGGACAAGCATAAATTATGGATTATTGGCACATGGTTTTCTGGTAAATAAGAAAAGATGTTGAGATTTGAGCAAGTCGGTTTGCTTTCGTTTGCTCTCATTTTTAGCGAGGAAATGAATAAAAATGCTATAAGAGCATGTTTCCTTGTAGGGTCCACATGAGGGAACCATCAAATACTTTCTTGTGAACCAAACACTCGAAAGTGCAAAAAAGTGCATTTTTCGATCATTTTTTATTTCTTCTATCAATCCAAACAAACCCGTGAGTGACTTGGAGTTATATCATCCAATTTGTTCATTGTTTCAAAACTTAGCAGTTTTATTTGGTCTGAGGAACATCTTTATGTTCAAGCAGCATCAAAAATCGTATTCATGGATATGCTCATATTATGGAGTATTGGCACATGGTTTTCTTGTGGTTCTGAATTTACATGGGCAGCAATCTAACATGTTTTCCTTTGCTGTTCTGCATGACTACTTGACTTCTAATACCTCTTGTACTATTGCATCTCCAATTTGTGATTATTGCTTGATGGCAGAGCAAATTCTTTGTGGATTTGCTGCTGAAATTGTTTATGCTTCCTTCCTTGTTGACGATTCAATCTCCTTGTTTAGTTGCTTAACTTCCTGTATATGGCATGGCAAATTTTGGGAAATATTGTTGACAGAAAAAATTATGCAGCTTTGTGGTATTTAGAGGAGTTATTTTTAGGTTTCATAATATTTTTGGATGTATTAAGAGAACTTCTAATTTTGCGTCAATTGCTATATCTAGAAATTTCTTCAATATAAAATTTTGATTGTTCTTAATATAATGGGCATATTCATGAAATGTAAAATAGGTGAGTTTGAAAATGGAATTTTTGTTCATTTTTTTTGTTTTCTTGGTTTATCTTCTTTGGTTTAGAGAGGGGAATGTTATTGCCTATTATTGTAAGATCTTATTAAATTAGTCTCATATCTAATATTTATCGGGATAAGATCTATTACATTAATGGGGGTATGTCTATAATTCTTTAATTTCACTTAACCATTTTCAAGAAATGACTTGACCTCCATATTACACTTGGGTCGAGTCCTTACAAATAATGTTCGTGTCAAATTGAGATCGTTTTGGATGGTGGGATGAAGTGGACATGGTCTAGGCCTATGGGCTGAGGAGAGGACTTCTTGTGACAAAATTTTGTGAAAGTAGGTAGATTGAAAAATCCTACAAAATTAATTCTACATCCAATACCTATTAGGATCAGATCCACTATATTGGTGTGATCATACTTGTAGATCTTCAATTTCAGTTAATCATTTTGAAGAAATGAATTGGCTCATCATGTTGCACTTAGGTTAGATTGTTAAAAATTTAAAATCCCCAAAAAAATTAGTTCAATATGCAATGCTTACTAGGATAAGATCTAATATATTAATAATGATGTATCTATAGATATTTAATTTTGTTAACCACTTTTAAAGAAATAACTTAGCCTATCCGTTTGCATTTGGGTTAGATCATAATAAATGGTATCAGAACCGACCGACAACCGTATTGGATAGTAGGCCTAGGCTTTTGAGCCAAGAAAAGAATTTTTGAGGTTGGAATTTCTTGAAGGTGAGTGGGATGTAGGATCTTACAAGAATTAGTCTCTTGTTCAATACCTATCGATGTAAGATCCAATATATTAGTAAAGATATACCTATAAATTTTCAACTTTGGTTTACAGTAGCCTTTAAAGAAATGGCTTAACCCTATGAATTTGCACTTGGGCCGGGTCAGAACGTTACAATTGTTTTCATTTTTCTTTTGCCTTCTTAAGTGCTATGTCAATAAATTAATAATCTCATCAAAAAAATAAAGAAAAGAAAAGGAAACAAGAACTCAGACATTCATATTAAGTGAGATATCATTGTATCTTAAAAGCAACTATCTTGCTTGCTATGCTTTCTCTATCAATGAAGTTCTGTAAATTGGCTTCATGGCAGGGTTTTCAAAACAATATATAAAGTTTTTAGGTGCAGATTACTTATGTAGGTTTTTAATTTGACACCTTCCTATAAATGTTTGCCATTGGAAATGTTTTTGCTTTGTTTCAGATTAGACATGTTAAATTTTGCTTTAATTGGTAGCCAAATCAAAGCTAATGCACTCTCATTGCATTAAATGTGACATGCTAGCCCTCTTTGACAGAATCGACCTGCTGAGTTGATTGCTAAATTCTTGGATGAAAAACTTCGCGCTGGTAACAAGGGAACATCTGAAGAGGAGTTAGAGGGCACCCTTGACAGGGTGTTGGTTTTATTTAGATTTATACAGGTAAATGTTTATTCAATTACATTGTGCGTCGGAAAATTACCGTATTAGTATTCCTCGTGGAATTACATCCCTTGAGTAATAAAAAGTAAATTAGGATAGTTTTACAATTTTATTATTTTTATCTCTGATGAATGTCAGCAAGGACAATAAATCTTTAAGGCTTAATAAGTCTTAATACTTAATTAATAACTACTAAGATAATATATAGGTTAGAATGATATCGATGCAAGTTTATTCCTGCCTGTGATAAGAGCTTTGAGTTTTAGATTTTTGCAGTTTTCTCCTTGTGCTTAAATTTATGTTCTTGTTGTTTTATATCTGTATGCTGTTATTGCTTCATTATTTTCCTTGTCTTTTCTCACGGTCATACTGTGGCCCATTTAATTCAAGATATATAGAAAACAACAGAGTTTTACTATGGCCTTGTGTCAGTCAAGTCTTTGCATCCTCAGTAGACTGAGATCCCCCTCGATTTCTTAAGGTTGAAGCCATATTCTGGTGTCGTTTTTGGAATATAAAATTGGTTACTTAGTCTTGTTTCATTCAGATAGAACAATATATTCAGTTTATTATGGACTACCCAAGCTGAAAGTCATTATGAACTGTTCCCTTATATCAGAAAAGGCATCTTCTGGATTGTATTATAAGCTTGTTGAATCTTTCATGGCCTAGAGCTATGTAGTTGTTAGATGACTCTGCTGCCACAAAAGATTCTTTTTTTTTTCAGAAGTATGCAACAAACTTACCCCCTCCAAATAAAGGGAAAAAATTTTATGACATGCACAAAGTACTCCAATTAACGAAATCAATCTTCTGCATTAATTTTGAGAATGCAGATTTATAGGCAGAAGTCAAATAACTTACAGTCTGTAATGTAGATTATCCAATTTGCAGTTGCAAGTTAAAATAATAACTGTGAAATAGTGTATAATTACCCGAAAAGTATCCTACTTAAAATAAATTATATTAATTTAGGCTAAAAGACTTTCTCATGTAGCTGCTGGATGCTGTGCAAACATTTAAAGCATTGATAACATGATGATTAAAAGTAGTAGAAGCGCTCAATCATCAAGAGAGTTCATTGGGGATAAGCAAACGATTTAGAAGTCTAAATTATATTACATTTAGGCTAAAAGATTTTCTCATGCAGCTTCTGGATGCAGTGCAAACATTTGAAGCATTGATAATTAGATGATTAAAGGAGTAAGAATTAGGGATGAGCAGATTTAGTAGCCAAACTTATGATTTTTTTAAAAAAAATTTAATTCTTAATTTTTTTAAAAATTACCCTTCTTCAATATTTAATCGAAAGCACTATGTATTGTTTTCTCTTTCTTAATGAAGGGTAAGGACGTATTTGAAGCTTTCTACAAGAAAGACCTTGCCAAACGACTACTTCTAGGAAAGAGTGCCTCCATTGATGCTGAAAAATCAATGATATCGAAGGTATATTAAGGTTTATAGCATTCCATATATAGGTGAAATTTTGTGTTCATTTACATATATTTGGACATCCTTTGGTTTTTTATTTTACAGCTCAAGACTGAATGTGGGAGCCAATTCACCAATAAGCTTGAAGGGATGTTTAAGGTAGGTAGATATCATTTTAACAGAAATGAGATCTGCATGTTGATGATGAATATATAATTTCACAATATCAAGTATGAAGTACTTATTTCCTGCCAGTGTTATTTGTGTTTGGTGTGAGAAGTTATTTAATATTGCAGAATTTCCTCTGAATGTAGGGTACTATGTAATATTGTGGTTTTTTGGAGATAAAATCTGTTGAAGGCTGATTTATTTTAATAGTTATAAGCTTTGGGTGAGTTGTTACCTGGAGAAATTGTTTCTTTTAGTAAATTTCATCAAATTCATCCCGTGACCCAAAGTGAGAGTCACCTCTTATTTTATGGATTTTCTTCTATTCCAAGATGACTAGCCATTATAGTAGACTTCTTGTCCAAATTACAGGCCTTTACCAAATATGTACCCATCCTCTTAGTGGGGGTAGACCTAAAGGCGGGGATGTGGCAAGCACATCTCCCTTATTTGTGCGTGTACTGTACTCTTCTTGTAAATCTATAGTACTGAATAATAGAAATATTTGTTAAAATTTTTGTATTTTATGGTCATGTGGTTTACTGCTTTTACTCTTGGCATCCTCCTTTTTTTTGGTTGGGGGGGGGGGGGGGGGGGTGGAATTTA
>JAVDBV010005161.1:0-10245 GCA_032619315.1 Piper longum | reverse complement strand
GTCTCTTTTTTCTTACTTTATTTCCATAATGCAGGAGAAAATAGAATCATCGACAGATATTCTTAAGGACATTTTAAAACCTGTGACAGATGAAGAGGAAGAGATGTCTTGGCCTCCGAAAGACCCCCAATCTCTTATCTTGATGGAAAAAGTATGTTTTATGTAATGGTTATTGAATATAAATATCCATTTCTCCTTCAAAAAAATTAAGTTTCAAAGCTATTTCCTTTTCATAAGAACACTACTTCATGTGCAAGCTTGATTTTTTTTCCCTCATTGAAGAAAAGCTTTAAGTTTACTTCTTCTCATGAGAGAGTAATTTTATGTCTCTTACTTTGCAGTAGATAGTGTGTTTATTTTTGTTACTAGATGAAATATTATTTGATTGATCTTAGAGCTCTCTTGTTGTTCCACCAGGAGTTAGAACAAAGAGAACGAGATGGACAGTTGGACGAAGGATTTCTAGCAGAAGTAAATGCTCAGTTACGGCAGGTCTGTAACTTTAAACGCTTCTTTTTTCCTAAATGTATTATAAATTTTAAGTTCTTTCTTCATTCTCTATCTGTTCAGTACTTAATATTTTTTCATTTTTCTTTAGGCAAAGGAAGATGGTGATAAACCTGGATTGGAAGCTATGCTGCAGAAAGTATTACAAGTTTATGCTTCGAAAATGCTATCTAAACGTAGCTATGCTTATAGAGGTATTAATGTTGATGTTTTTCAGTCAAATGGAAAGTAAGTGTCATTTGAAGACCTCTAGGAACTTTGGCCCTGCTTTAGCTTTTATTTATTTATTTTTTAACACTTTATTGTGTTGTGTCTGTAATTTTCACCCTTTTATGTTTGTAGTGATGGTTACTTAGGGTCTGTTTGGTTGGCATGAAACTAGTGCAAATGACATACAAATTTTAAATAGTCAACCTTACTAAAAGTAGTTATATTCAAATTTCAATGTATTTTTTATATAAAGCAATATTAAGTTAATCATTTTGTGTACAAATTAAGTATGGTTACATCCAAGTGAGATTATAAAATAATCATGATTACTTCTAACTAGGTCACCCATGTGCTCTCACATTTTTGTGAACAAATGGTGTTTTCCACATGGTACTTATTGCACTTGGTTACTTGTTAAACCATGATGCTTAAAGCCTGTTTTTGATGTTAGAGGAGGGCAAAGTGCAGAAAATTTCATTTTTCTTTTTTGTTTGAGCACCTAAAAGATGCGAGCCTTTTATAGTTGACGTGGGGTGAGCCTTTTATATTTGGCATACCTTAGCTTCTTATGTCACAATGGATAGGTAGAATGCATGGTTTAATGTGCTTAATCTATGGAGATGCAGAGTTGATTTTTCGGATATTTCTTCTCCTGTTACTACACAGTGGCTTCTAATCTAATAATAGTAGAGCTCGTGACTCTTCCTGATAGGGGCATGAAGCCAACATCACATCTGAGTAAATCTGCAGTAACCATGTCATTAATTAGGGTAATTGTGTATATGCTTCACAGACGCAAGTAGAAAACGAAGTTCGTAAGGGCTAATATCAATTTTGTTTTGAAGTAAAGTGAGCGATGTTGCGTATATTGCCTTGAATCTGCAGGTTCTCAAATTGTGAAGGCTGAGAAATTCCTTGAATCTGTAATTCAAGGTACAATTTCTTGAAAAAATGCTTTATGAGTATTTTTGCTTGTTGTTGACCAGAAACTTTTTAATTTTGAAAATGCTGTCTATTTTTCAAGAACAAATGTGAACTTTCTTTTATTCACAAACCGAGAAAAATGTAAAAGGAGTTTATTGTGGACCACAAATATGAACAAATATAGATTATATTTGGTCCTTGATATAAGGAAGTTCTTGATTGCTTTTTAAGTTAATTGGAAGGGGATAATGCAAGCCAAGCTGTCATCATTATTCAAAACTAAATAAATGGAGTTCGATCATGGCCTTTGAATGATGCAAGTATAAGTTTGCTTAATTCTCTTACATGGTTTTATCCTGCCAACATATGCAGCATGGATGATGTTGTGTTAAGTTTACATTTTCCTTCATATGCAGCTTCAGAAAAAGACTGGAATAAACTCTTAATTGATGGTCTAACTGTGGGCAAGGGTGAAATTGCTCCTGAGGAATTTTATGCTGTCATTAAAAAAAGAATTGAGAGGATCCTTATCCGAACTGTAAGACACCATCTTATTTCTTGTAGCTGTTATGTCTCAGAGAAATATTTTCGCTTTCTTCAGAATATTGAACAATACCATTTTCTCAACTTCAGGAGGGAGGTTCATACCAGCAAAGAGTCCTTACTGAGTATCTGAAGGGCATTGAATCAAGAACAGAAGGAATTGTTCAAGCCCTGGAGGGGACACAACGGTGAATCAATGTACATCTGATCATCTCTTCTAAAACATATATTTTTCTTTTTGATAAAAATCTGTGCAGTGATTCTTCTCTTCCACATATTGTTTAAATTATTCGAAGAATACCTTCGATATCAATAAAACGAATTTCCAAGCTGTTTGGTGCTTCATGCAAATTTAAAGAAAAAATCTTTGAAAAACATTTTAAGCTCAATGTTATAATGCCTCTGGTTTTTCAAACTCAAACCAGATAAATGGTGTGACCATGGACATTGTTCGTGACCGATCGATTGAGTCGAACAACGTCTGAAGCAAGTTTACGACTTTGTCCGGTCAATTTTTTTCAATCCAACAGGCCAATTATTAATATACCTCACATACTATTGAAATTTAATGTTATTTGTAAGGTCCTCAGAATTAAGAGTGAAAAATAAACTCGAGCAGATATGAAAGAATGTGATCACTTCAGTGTCCATGCCAATGAGTGCGGTTAATTTGGGCAAAACAATTGCACATTAGATATTAGCACAATACAATTATTTGTTTAAAAATTTTCAACGTGGCCGACGTTGGTTTTACTTGTGCCAACCCTAAATAAAGAGAAAATTGAAAGAGAATATCATCAGGTCAAATACTGAAAAGCTTCACCTTACCACCACAGGAGCCATAATTGTGCCCAAAAAAAAAAAAGAAGAGTGTCAACTAGCTTGTGCATCCATGTTCATTCAAGACTAAAGAATCTTAGGAATTCACAACATCTTTTACAAGCCCATGAATGTTTTTTTCCAAGAAGGAGAACAGAACCATGGCATTTCATTTTACACCAATTTTTTTCCTCTGATAAAATTGCGCAAAGGTTTAGAAAAGTCCAGAAACCATTACTTTCAGAAACTATTTAATTTTCGAGATTTTCAATATCATCTTGCGTGAAAGCAAACCATTTCTGATCATACACCACAGTACTTTGAGCTTTGAAAAGAGAGGGGGTGATCATATAATACCATACCATTGTCTAAAGGTCACAACCAAGATTCATCTTTACACATTACTTTTACAAACAACTGCAAAGGGTACATTAATCAAACAGATTATTTATTATACATATAAAATCAATCATATTACATGTTAAGATCTTATATTTTTTAATTTTGTTGATACCCAAGCATACAAAGTAGTTCTAGAACTGTTGGGCAAGTGAAGAGCATGACATGACTTATTCTTAAACCTGGGCAACGCAATTACACCACTTTCACCTCCTAAGAAACTGCACCCTTTCACCAGACCTTAGCATCATTGTACCTTCTTTACCTTATCTGGGTTTGCTCAAACCCCACTCCTTCCCTTCATTTCTTCTTCATCATCGTCTTCTTTTGCTGGTTTTTTCATGAAAAGCTCAGACATGGGGAGGGGGAAGATTGAGATCAAGAAGATAGAGAACCTGACCAACAGGCAGGTGACCTATTCCAAGAGGAGACATGGGTTGTTCAAGAAAGCTCATGAGCTCACTGTTTTGTGTGATGCTAAGGTTTCCATTATTTTGGTTTCCCATGGTTCCAAGAGGCCCCATGAGTACCACAGCACTTGCAGCTCGTATGAATATATAGTATACTCAATTTTTTTAAAAAAAATGATCTTAGTTTTATTTTATTGTGAACAACCCTTTCTTGATTTGATTTATGCTTGATGGTGGTGGTTTGTTAGGCACAAGGAAATAATGGATCAGTACCAACAAATCCTCGGTGTGGATCTATGGAACAATTGCTACAAGGCATGTGCTACAACATTTTCACAAGTCTAAATATAATTTAGTTCTTGTTTGAATATGCCGACAATGTTCTTCATTTTGATATATTTTTTGGGGGAAAATTCATGCAGAAAATGGAAAATGAATTTAATATGTTGATGAAGGCAAACGAGAGAGTCAATAAAAAGATCAGGTATGATGTAAATAGCTCCAGTTTTATGTGTATGTTTCCGTTGAGTAATTAGATCGAAGCTAACACATCAAGGGGATGAATCATAGGCAAAGAATGGGTGAAGAGCTTGGTGAGCTTACACTCAAAGAACTGTGTGGACTTGAGCAAAATATGCAGAAAGCAGTGGCAGAAATTCGTGAATTAAAGGTAATTGATTTAATTTTTAAAGAATACTCTTTGGGTTGTGATTAAATTTTATGAAAGATTCTTCACTTTCTATGGTTTATGTTACTATATTGTAGACTAAGAAGATGAAAAATGAGGGAAGCAAGATCAAGAAGAAGGTAATTGATCATGCACTATACATTTTTATTTTTCACATCATTTTCTGGACAATAGATGATCTGGGTCTCTTTGCATTAATCTTCTTCATCTCATGAAAGCAGATAAACCAGCTTACAGAAAGAAACCAGAAACTCAAACAAGAGATTAGGCTTCTGGTATACCACTTTTTTACCTTTAATTAAGAAATTCATTAGTTGACAAAAATATATCAGTTGAAACTTGAAAGGTGCAGCAACCAGTTTATAATAAATAAGTTGGTTTTCTAATATATGCAGGAACATACGGAAATGCAAGAGAAGTTTAGGACATATGGATTCATGGAACATAATGGAGAAACAAACCACAGAGCTGCCTTCAACTTTGCAAGCCAGGCTTCCCAAATCTTTGCAGTCCATGGCCAGCCTTGTCAACCAAATCT
Organism: Piper longum; assembly: GCA_032619315.1. Classification (NCBI taxonomy): domain Eukaryota; kingdom Viridiplantae; phylum Streptophyta; class Magnoliopsida; order Piperales; family Piperaceae; genus Piper; species Piper longum. Next base: position 5,207 of record JAVDBV010005161.1, on the reverse strand, counting down.
CAACGATGCTTCCTATAGAATTCATGACCACTTTCACTTGGAGACCTAGCTAGGTCTTTGAGACGATCTAAACAAATAAAAATCATGGGTTATTACTGTTTCTGCAACTGTGAGATTTCTAAATTATTATCATCTAAATATACATCCTAAGGCAGACTACTTGATAATGGGGATTGTAAAACTAATATTTCGAGCCATTATATATGCATGGTTGGAGCTCATATATTAAGTTTATTACTGCTGTGATTGATCAGATGTTTTGGCCTTAAACTAGTTAATGGATCTATCTAGGAAAAGATGGCATGGTTAATTATGAAGCTTCCACTGGCATACACTCTATAGGGTGTTTTCTCTATCTGCTGAATAATATATCTGAACTAGCTTTATAAATACTCGTCAGATCTTTTTTTTGGAAATATGCCTAGCATTGGAGGAGAGAAGACAGTTTGTGAAGACGAAAATTTTCTCCTCGATATATTTAAGTTAAGTCTTGACCCAGCAAAACAACATCAATAACTATTTTGATCCTTTGACAGCAAAAAAAGGGCTTTCAATTATGTTTGACGACTAGTTTATAAACCTGCTTTTGTCACGGGCAGCTATGACAAAACAGCCATGGAATTGACATGATATTGATGGAGAATTAGACGGTGACGATGATGTCGACGTTGATAGTAATGGGATGTGTTTAATTTAGTACTTCTATTAGCACCTTTCACTTAACCAATTTGAGTATGCACTATAGTAAGTTTATACATCTTCATGTTTTAGTTGATATATGATCTTATCTATAAGTGAGCTAACAATGACTACATAATAGAAGAGTAGAGTTAGTTTCCTTTCATCATCTGAAAGGAACTTGTCTAGAGCATGTTGACAGATTAACATATCAAAGGGGCCACCAATATTTTGCAGAGCAAACTCACTTTTCCACACATTTTATGTTCGTATGGAAAGCTCAAATCTTCGTACGTGAAATGGTTCGGATTCTGCACCTTGCCAAGGTATCATACTGTGAAGGTTGAGCACTCTACTTCCTAATTTGAAGCCAATCCTTAGCACCAAGATAGAAAGTTGGCTTGTTTGCTTTCCATTTTATAGCATACAGTATGTTTAAAATTGCTCGAGGATCATGCATACATGATATTCTACACCTAGCACCAAATAATTTTTCTCCTGGCCATTGATTGTTTAGAATTTTTTTTTCTAATCAAAGATTGGCTAATCACTGTGTATGAAGTGGTGAGAAGATGAGTTGAAGACTTTTATCCGATGCCTACTGAAAACCAAAAGACAAAAGCAAATTTACACACCAGATTTGACCTTCTCATCCTGTCACACACTTTCGTATTTCAGTTTCACGTCATATCAAGTGTCATTTTTATCAGAAATTGCAGGAAACAGTTTTTTGTTGAAACCTGGGATGGGTATCTTTCTGATCCATTCTTGTTTTTGATCTGGGGGGCTTTAAATTAGGTTTAGCACAATCTTAAATGCCCAATGGCTGGCTGAGATTAGGCACTCCGTCATTGCAATGCCCTCATTAATTAACATTTTTTGTCAAAAAATAAAGCCCTCGTCTCGGATTGGCTCGAACCCACTGTGAACTCGTAACCAGCTACAACCATGTGTCGTTCCCTACCAAAACCATCTTCCTAATCATCTGATTAGAGTATAACTGGCATTGAGCTAGCTGATGCGCTGTTTGTACTCTTTTGGCAACCTTTTTTCAGTGCATTTCTTTCACCATTTTGGCCAAAAACGTAAGTTGCAAATAGAAAGAATGCGGCCTTCTAAAAGATACCACAAACATTTGAAGACTACAAGTGCTATGGGTAACTAGTATATATAAACATGGCCATAATTCACAGCGCCTGGAATTGATGTGTTTAGACATTAAACATATATGGTAGAAATAGAAATCAGCCCTTGTTGTAACATAGCCTGTACTTCAATCGTGGTTCATGACAATTTCATGAAAATAAAGTGCATTTCTAACAATAAGAAATCAAACTTGTGACATGTTTAACTTCTTAAAATTGGCAAGAAATCACACCACCAAAGAACTTGGTTTTCTTTCACAGAAATGGAAACTGAACCAACAAGACAGACCCTTCTTTTGATCCTAACTAGATGCTTCCTTCTCTACTTTTTCATCTCCACACCTCTTCCCATACACACCCATAAAGTACCACCACCTTCTTCACCGACCTTCTCAATCTTGAGCTCAATTTGTTAGCTCCTTTGTGTTGCTAGGAGATATTCCAAACATGGGTAGGGGAAAGATTGAGATCAAGAGGATTGAGAACGATACCAACAGGCAGGTCACCTTCTTCAAGAAAGCTCAAGAGCTCACTGTTCTTTGAGATGCGCAGATCTCCATCATACTCATCTCAAGCACAAACAGACTCTCTATGATTACGGTTCCCCTTCCACCTCGTCTGTAACTCAATTATCTTTTCTAACGGTGATCAATTTTTTATTCCATTCATTCCATCTTGCACTGCAGTTTTTTTTTTTTTTTTTTGCCGAGGCTTTACAAACGATTTTAATTTATATGCATTTAATTTATCAGGCTTAAAAAGGTATACGATCGATACCAAGATGTTCGGAAGGTGGACCTGTGGAAGAAAAGATATGAGGCAACTTGTTCATCCAAAAAATTTATATATATCGTTGATCAACGTTTTCTTTTTTTGTGAAGAAAAAACTACATCAAAATAAAAAACTATATTTTATTTGATGAGTTGATCAATTTAATTATCATTAGAGCATGAAACATCATTATTTGATTGAGAAACAATATAATTTTCTTTCAACTCTTACAGTATTAATTTCGCATTTCTCTCAAAAACAAATGGAGAACTAATATTTTTTTTATATATTATAAAAAAAGAGTATGGATTTGATTTCAGGCAACAGATGGGAGAGGAATTGGATGAACTTAGTTTTGAACAACTGCGTGTTCTTGAGCAAAAAGTGGAGAGAGCTTCCAACGCCCCTGCCCAACATCGTTAACAATAAAAGCCCTGTTGTTTTGGGAAAGCCAAGGAGGAGCATTGGAGTTGGAACTTCGCTGCCTGCATCCAGGAGAGGAGAACTTGTCACCGTGCATGCACTCTAGAAGCCATGCCTCGCCAAAGCTCACGCCTTCTATGGTTGCCACCCAGTTGCTGTCCGTCGCTTGACCTGTGGCTGGAAGGGAGCGCCGTTTACCACGTAGCCGATGGATTGGCCTTCGCCGCGAAGAAGAGCGTCTCCATCCCGATTGCAGCACACCGAACCAATTTTCTAATTTGAAGCGAAGACTAATTGCGGGGACCCAAGTTTTTTGTTTTCAGTTTGGTTCGGCTTGATTCATGTTCATTAATTTTGTGCTTGAAAAAATACTCAAGCTCGAAATAAATAAGCTCGTTGAACAATGAACAGAGCTCGAACAAAAGAGTGTTCGGCTCAACTCGGTTCAGCTTGGCTCGAAATTCGAATTTGATGTATTCAAACTTAAAAAAATATTTGGTTAGGCTCGGCTTGTAAATATTATTGAGATCACATTGAACTTATATAGTGTTCAAAAAAATTTGATCTTATATAAGTTGAGCACATAAACATTCACTAGGTTTGAGCTTGGCTCGAATTCGATTCGAGTTTGGCTTTAACGAAGCCCAAACATTATAAATTTTGGATAAGCTCGGCTCGGCTCATTTTATATAAAGTCAAATTCAAACACACCTATTCTCGGTTTGGCTCGGCTCGGCTCGACTACACCCCTATTATTATGGTTTTTCAAGAGATATATGCTATCTACATAACTATTATATATAAAAAATATGCTTGGAATATAACCAAATATACAAACTTTAACACGTGGAAATGGCCGGAGCTATATTATGTCAGCATGTGATGATTTATTCTTATTAGATCATTGCATGTGGATTAGTGCTCATGAAGTTGAAAAAATATGTCACTACTGTAATTTTAATTTTAAATGCCGTGACCCTACGGGAGTTTTTAGTGGTAAAGGTATATTTGCTTTAAACGGGTCGAACCCTTATTATAAAATTATAAATAAAATACTTTATTAAATTTTAAAAATATATTTTATCATCGATATTTTATTAAATACTAATCAAAACACCAAAATTTTAAACAAAAACCGGATTTTGTAAAAATTTCGCACTAAAAAACCGAATACTAATCAAAATGATACAAAAAGTTAAATTATACTGGACTTGAAGGTGGTACATACTTTATTGGGTATATCCGGTTGGTGCAAAACGAAATTTAAAACTATTATGTGAATATGATTTTTTGTGATGAAATCATAATTTGGGACGAACTTGGGAGATTCCATGACATTTTTTTATTACAAAAACTTCTTTTTCTTTCTTTCTTTTTTTCTTTTTTTCTTTTTTTCTTTTTTTCTTTTTTTCTTTTTAATTTTTTCCAATTTGTGGACATTAACAAAATAGTGGTTGTATGTGAGGATATGTTGGCGTTATTGGGCAAGGATATTAAGAAAATATAGTGATGCAATATTGTTTTCCTGATTGTACAAGAGATTGGAAGGTGGCTCACTCGCTCTATATCATGAGACATTAGGGTTGAGAGTGGTTGGCTGGACCAATGGCTTGTGGAAAAAGAATTAGCAGCTCACTCCATCTTAGGAATATGGGCTTGGATCGGATATGGCTATATTTGTACTCGATCCAAACCAGAATATAAAAATTATATCTATTTTATTTATCATATCTGTGTCTGACCAGAATCTACGTATCTGATCCATGACCTAATTGAATGAAATAATATAAATAATATAAATTTTAATATAAAAATAGAGAAAAATAATTTAAAATATTATTTTAAATATTTTAAAATATAATTTTATAAAATATCACACATTTGGATCGGATGACCACAAACCCTATCCGATCCGAATATTTTTGGATATATTATATATCCGGAAAAGGTCCAAACCCAAATCCAATCCGAGGATTATATTCACAAATATTAGATGTAACACCCCAAATCCGGTTCACCCTCGTGAACCGAACCGGCATGTTATAGGCCCCGGTTAGGTCGGCTAACCCGAACCCAACACGTGCGGATCCAATCTCGGCGTCTCAAGATGAGGATACCACTCGTCATGTATGGATGAATGCATAAACCTAAACATGATACTACATGGTTGACATACAACTAATTTTCAC
>JAVDBV010005148.1:0-10714 GCA_032619315.1 Piper longum | reverse complement strand
TGTGTGTGTATATATATATATATATATATATATATATATACACACACACACACACACATTAATTAGAGTGTGGTTGTAAAGCCCATTACTTGAGTCAAAGTTTTACATCGTCGAACGAATCAATTCGAGTCGAGTTAGCTTCATAACCCGTCCGCTGAACTGAAGCCATCCGTGCATTATGAGTGATGAGGGTCAAGTGTACCCGAATAATGATGAGAAATGAATTGTCATGACAATATGTAACTTTTTTTTTGCTCATTTGATTGTATAATTATTTTTATACGCATTAAGACCCCTTATATAGCAGTTTGGATGGGTTATTAGTTATAGAATATGTCATTTTGATATTATGAAGTGTATTGTATTTTATGGGATTTTCACATTTTTTTAGATTATTTATTTATTTATTAGTTATTATTTTTGACTCGAGTTGAAGTCGAGTCAACTTTTAATTACGAAATCACCACCCCAGCCGTTCCCCGACCTTTCTCCCTCTCCACCCCATCACCGGCCCGATTGTTGCGGGCACACCTCCACCGGCCACCACACCATCGCTGATCAACGCTTCTGCCTCCACCGTAGCTCCGACTAGCCGCCCCAACCTTTCTGGCCGCCGCCCGGCCTCCACGATGCCCTGACGCTATGCCATCTGGTCACGATCGCCGATGCCATTTCGCCACCAACCACACCGCTTCGCCGCCTCCGTGTCTCCGACGCCTTGCCCTTCAACCCAAGACCCTTTCCCCCCACACCGAGGGCCCTCCCCACACTGAGGGCCATTGTCGAGGCTAGCCAAGGGCCGATAGGGAGAGGTAACTGACCCTGGCCGTCTCGCCCACACCGTTGGCAACCATTGACGCCGTTGCTGCCCTCACCACCACTATAGTCGGGTTGATCTCATTAAGCCGGTGCCGACCCATAACCTCGATCGCCTTGCCGGAAAAGTCGCTATAAAATAGCCAAAAATCTGCCTGAAAACTGCCAAAAAATTGGATTCACTAAAATTTGCCCAAAATCACCGGATTTTGCCGAATTCGTCCATTCAAACCCGATTCAAACCCGATCGAAATGTTGTGTGCCGAATCAGGTGGAGAAGCAAGTTATTGGCACCCATCTGACCTCAGCAAATGCAACCACTGACAAATATGGAGTTTACGGCATCCTCCTACCATCTGATAAGTTCACCTGCCAAAGAAAGCAGGCCAAGAGATTGCTATGCCGGGCAAGTTTGCTGAGAAGTCCATCTTCAAGATGCAGTCACCATGGTAGAAGGAGCTTGGCAGAACATGTGATGATCAGATCCAAGGAAGCTGATAAAGGCGTCTATGGATTGAAGGCACTGAGCTACAGACCACCCAGAAAAGATTCAAGCATATGTAGAGGAGAAGAAGAAGAGATGCCCCCAAAAGCACTCAACTCATCAGAGTTCTTCCTCCGTTTCTTCCACCATTTGGCTTCCCTTTCCCAACATGGCCGCCATGGCCTTCTCTGCCTCTACCTGCCTTCCCACCATTCCCTCCTCTGCCACCACTCCCACCATTGCCATTCCTTCCACCGTTGCCTCCTCTTCCGCCATTGCCTTTCTTAACTCCTTTACCACCTTTTCCGTTCTCTTTCCGGCTGTCACTACCGGCCATGAACACGCCGCCCACTTTGCCCTTCCCTTTCCCGCCATTTCCACCATTGTTCCCGCCAGCACCACCAGCTTCATATCCTCCACCTCCGCTGCCTCCCTCTTGGGCACCATGGTTCCCCTTCCTACCTCCATTTCCTCCTGCACCCCCACAAAACCAGAATCCATAAATGGAGATTTAAGTTCAAACATCTTTTTTATATATATAATTCATGTATTCATGAAGCGTTTGGTACTCTGTTTATATTGTGTGAAGGACGAAGGTTTAGTACGTTGAACAGTATTTTCTTCACCTTCAATTAGCAAGTGATAAATAAAAGAAAAAATCATAATAAAAACAAGAAAGATGGAGAGGAATTAGAAAACTCTAAACGAGAACACAGAAGACATTCCTGCGAGACAAATTCCTCAAAAAATGCCAATGTAACAAAATAGACTTGGATTCTTTGGATGTTAAAGGATACTTCATTTTTCCAAAACATATTGCGGTTTATAATAAAGAAAAAGAAGAGGAAAACCATAAATTATCATATTGAATCAGGAGCTAAAATGAAGCACACACTGAGTTAACAAGATTATACAAAATCAATACCAACCAAAAATTATCATACTACAAGAGAGACAACCGCATGGGTTTCTTTCAGTGTACTAAAAATTCTCAGCATTACAAAAATGGGAAACATAAACGGTGTAAACTCCCTAGGGAAACTTATCAGCCTACCGGAATATGAATACTCACCGCTCAACTACATAAATTAAAAGAGTGCCAGGACTGCCAAGGCATAGACATTACAAAGAGCAAATAAATAATGGCTTCTAAATGTGTTCAAATCTTCGTGAAAACCCTTTCTGCGGCAGCAATTGTCTTTTCGATATCCTCCAATGTATGAGCCAAGCTCGTGAATCCTGCCTCAAATTGCGATGGGGCGAAGTATACCCCTTCTTCTAGCATTCCTCTGTAGAACCTAGCAAACTTTGCGGTGTCACTCTTTTTGGCATCCTCGAAATTGTGCACAGGGCCTGCTGTGAAGAAGAATCCAAACATTCCTCTAATATAACCACCACACATTTCATGCCCAGCTCTCTTTCCTACCTCAATAATCCCAGTAACAAGTTTTTCAGTTATCTTGTCTAAGTATTCATAGGTCCCAGACAGTGTCAACCGCTTGAGAGTGTGAATCCCTGAAGTCATAGCTAACGGATTTCCACTTAAGGTTCCTGCCTGATACATAGGTCCTGCTGGAGCAACCATTTCCATTATGTTCCTTCTTCCACCATAAGCACCCACAGGCATGCCACCACCAATTACTTTTCCAAGGGTACTCAAGTCAGGGGTCACACCAAAGTATTCCTGGGCACCACCATATGCTAAGCGAAAACCCGTCATAACCTCATCAAAAATAAGAAGAGCGTTATTGTCTATGGTTATCTTGCGCAGGGCATTTAGAAACTCTGGTTGGGGCGTAATAAAGCCAGCATTACCAACCACTGGCTCAAGAATAACAGCAGCAATATCTCCTTTGTTGGTATTGAATAGGTTTTCAACAGCTGAGATATCATTATATGGACAGGTTAAAGTTTCATAAGTAGCAGCTTTTGGAACACCTGGAGAGTCAGGCAGTCCCAGAGTAGCAACCCCGCTACCAGCCTTCACTAGGAACGGATCTGCATGTCCATGGTAACAACCCTCAAATTTGATGATCTTTTCACGACCGGTGAAAGCACGGGCAAGCCGGATAACAGCCATACAGGCTTCAGTGCCTGAGCTAACAAAACGAACCATCTCTACGCTCGGTACTGCTTCAATAACCATCTTTGCCAATACATTTTCCAGTAGGCAGGGTGCACCAAAGCTTGTACCCTTCTTAAGAGTCTCAATGACTGCTGCAATGACCTGATTGATAGTAATATCCCACAATTGTAAACAATGATGACATGGAAATCCTATGGGAAATACAACACATGAAATAAAGATGTGGCACAGACAAGTACCTCATCATCAGCATGGCCTATTATAGCTGGTCCCCAAGAACCAACATAGTCAATATACTCATTTCCATCTACATCCCAAGCACGAGAACCCTTGACAGAATCAAACACAATGGGCTGCCCTCCAACGGATTTAAAAGCACGAACCGGTGAATTTACTCCTCCAGGCATCAATTCCTAAAACAACAAGATTTTCCACCACTTAGAATAGTCAAAAAAATAGGTTTTACAAGCACAAGATCAAAGAAAAGTTTCAACATGAAAGTCAATAAAATAGATCAGATATGAAGGTGATATAAATAGCCTTGTTGTCCTCCTACACTTGAAATCAGCTTCATCAAAAACAGAAAATGGTAGCTGAATCTAATAACTAATTGAGCCATCCAACAACATATCAGACAGGAATAACTACTTAAACATGTAAATTGGGCACCTCTCAATCTTTAAGATTGTTCAGATTTACTATGAACCCTTAATCCAGCAGCTGCAGCAGTTGGTATAATAAAAAAAGTTGGAATGAATGTTCTGAAGAACCACTATTTTTCTATAAGAAAATTACGAATGAAATGCCTATCACAACCAAACACCATGACATACAAAAATAGACATTCAAGTTAAAGAATAAGAAAATTTGGGTTATGTCACTTTAATGCAATAACTTAAATGACTTGGACGAACCCTTGTAGCTTGAATGTGGAAACATCTACTCATTAATTGCAGTAATTAAAAAGGCAACAAAATATTTTTTTAAACTTATCACTCCATGTTTTGGATCTAGAACAGAAAATGGGGAAATGCAGGGCAATATGCATATATCGTAACGAGAAAATGACCAAATTTCTATGTCATAATTTACACTCATAAGGTACTTGTTTTTTTTCAAAATTGTCTGCATACAACTGACGAACGATCCTGATAAACTTGGAGAACAGATGAAGCTAGCTATAGTTAGGCTGTATTTTACCAGCTGCCTTCTCTACCAATCGATGAGCTCAAAAAATTAGAGCTCCTAGGTGACCAAAATACCTGTATACTACTACACATAATAAAAAAAATACCAACTCCATCTAACTCCAGAAGAAAATTGCATAAAACAAAATTTTCCAACTCCATCTAACTACGGAATAAAATCGAGATCTCGACATCCACTACTTGATTATGTGAATTAACTGCAACCCTCAGATTCTTACAGCCCACAAAAATTTACACACATAAAATAATGACAGCAAAGTGAATAGCATCAAGCTACTAGTAACGAAATCGGATGTGGAATGCAAGCTGCGAATTACAGCAAACCTTGAATTGTATCCTAAAAAATGCGAGCAAGAAAGCACGAAAATTGGAGAAGATGGACGATCAAACGGAGAGAAGTCAGACCTTGGCAGCGGTGAAGATCTCTTGGGATTTCTGGAGGCTGTACTGGGTCTCGCCGACGGTGACGGCATTGAGGATGCGGGGGGAGCGGCGGTGAGTGAAGAGTGGACGGGAGAGAGCAGGCTTGGAAACCCAGGAGAGAGAGAGTCCATTCAGAGCGGCGGCCATGGTTGTAAGGGAGGAAGGTGGATAAGACTTGGCTTTATGCTTAGATGCTCTTGGGCTTTAGTAAACCTCACCTATTGCCATATAGCAGACCCAACTGACAACAAGAGAAAGAAGAAGAGGGACAAATTGATTTGACCACGAAGCCTTCTCTATCTAAATTAAGGGTTATCAAAATTGCGTGATGGGTAAAAAAATGGTCGAAAAATGAGGTAAATAAGATTAACTGAGGTCAACTAGATCGAGTTAAATCAATTGAACCAATTTGGTTTAGGTTAACTGAAAAATGAAGTTGACTTGGGTGGACATAATGAACACGACACGGACTCGGGAATGGCCAGGTGGTGCAAACACTAGCAAATGGGCCAAATAGGAGCCGGTGCTCGTTGACAAAAAATAGCGATGATGGTGTGACGGAGGCTATCGCTGTCCTGATCGATAAAGGGGAAGACAAGGAACGTGATGCCAGTGGTGATCACCAAGGTCTGATCGTCAAGTAGCCAAAAAATGGTAAGAAAGGGGCAGTATCGCCGCCGGATGTGACAATGTCGTTGACTATGATGGTCATGGGTGATCTCAAAAGATCTGACATCAAGTGAGGAGGTGGTGTCTTGCTAATGGTTGACCAAAAAATGGCCGAAAACGATTGAAAATGCCATCGGGCAAGTGCGAGTTGTCGGCACTAATCTCGGTCACAATGGATATCGCTGCCACGATAGACGTCATTGTCAGTTTCAAACAGAAGATCTTGGTGAGGGGAAGCTATCGGGGTGGTCGGCTTTGCTAGCAGACGCTCGCTGATGCCAGAAAATGGCCCGAAATGGAGCGGTGGCGTGATGAATATTAATAAAAAAAGTCTGTCGCCAGCGACGGCTGCGACAATGCTGATGACGATGGTGAGAACAAACCAATAGCCGGCTGTGAAGTGATCATGACCATGACAATTCGGTGGCCGAAGGAGGGTCAAGGTCTCGCCGGTGGCGAGCCAAAGTGGCGGCACTGCTATTGGTGTAAAGCTCTGAAAATATTGGAAAGTCACTAGAAATCAAAGGTAGAATTATAAGGTTAATGTGGACGACTCAGATCTTGCCACGTGACACAATTAGAACATCCGACAACTCGTGGTAGTGAGACCTACTTATCAATATATGCAATGTACATATTGACGGAAAGTTCAGATTGAGACCGTCTAAAGTCAAAACTAACTCGAGTCTTAAAAGTGACTCTATATGCGAAAATAAAGGCAAGAAAGTTAAATGAGCCTTAAAACTCTAAACTTAATCAAGTGAAAATCTATGACTCAATTAAGCTGAGCCCATAGGCGCAAAATCTAGTGATCTGAAATCCTTACGATGCACGCAAATGAGATACCCTGAAAATTTCAAACAGATACTAAACATTACAATGACCTAAATCTAGGCCTAAAACCCTAGCTAACTTATAAAAATCATATATATACCTCACGCAAACACTAATAATTCATGCTCTACTATAGCATAACTCAAGCTATTATCTGCATGTCAGGTATACTCAGCTACCATAACATACTCATATAGCCATCTAGGCCCCATACTCATGGTTTGAAAATTCGTCTGGCTCGAGCTCGCTCGAACCGACTTAAGACTGGTCCGAACCGGGAAAACTACAAGTGGGTAAAACCCTAACCCGAAGCTAGGTTTTATTCTCCTTCCCTCCTCACCTCCAACAACCTTCTTCTCCTCTCCCTGGCTTTTGTCCTCCTCCTTGGAGATCCAGGCACCATCCTCCACCATTCTAACCTCCTAGGGTGGTTGGATTTGACTTGGATGCTTCAAAAGACCTCCCCTTTGTCTTCTCTCGATAATTTCATGTTTGTGCTGCCTCTATTGCTCATTGTTTGATGTGTATCGCTTGCAATTTTGTGTGCGTTCATTTTTATGACATTTTTAGAATTTATATATGCCTGTTAGGAGCATTTTTAATTATTATTATTTTTTTGGACATGTAAATAAATAGACATATTTTTCATAATAAATGTTGGTCACTCATCTGCACTATTTTTGTATAAAAATCATACCTTGACACTCTGATGTTACATTTGCACGATTCTTATTTTGTTACACTCATAACATATAGATATACAACTTTTATTCTGGGTTTCTTACCTTCCATATCCTATACTTTGCATGTATGAGGGTTAAATATGTGGAAAGGTGGCAACTTTCACCTTTACAGTGACATAAGTGTCCATTTCTCCAATTTTTATTCTCTGACCTTAAAGGATCTGTTCATATATAGAATCTCATTTTTTCATGGTGATGTTAGGAGTTTGTGGTAAAATTTTAAGTCTAATATAACCCCTAAATAATCATGAACATCACCCCTAAGTATGCCTTATGTTTGTTGTCCAATTTGTGAATGTGGAATGATCTAAGATTGTATTATATGTTAAGCCACTAATTCTAAGTTAATAAAATCTGGTAAAAATATATTATTCTCAAATAATTTTCTAATTAAAATATATAAATTTTTTATAATAGGTAAAAAAATCACCTACGTAAGTTTTGGAGGTGTTTACCCAGATAGTGTAAAGATGCATAGTAAAAACCATAGCTTTTTTACTCCGATTATATATTATTTTAAACTAGGTTAATGGTGTTTTCTTTAAGTGAAACTTGTTTCACACCTTATCCTATGTCTCAGTAGAACCCTGACCAATTATGGGGCAATTTGGGTTGGTTCCCAATTTTATTTGTGAATTTCCAAGTTATTAGGGTCCAAATAGCTCCAGAAATAACTCATCCAGTGACCAAACTTGTAAAATCCATTTAGGCTTATTTACAAAGTAAATTGAACTGAAATCTTATTGACTCAATATCCGTGTGTTAGCTAACTAGGCCCACTGACTTAAGCCCATTTAGAGTCCTCTATTCCATGAATGAACCATTACAAAATTGGTGTGGAGCCCAGGAATACTGTTCCAGTACCTTAGGGCTAAGCTTAATGGGCCTTATTCCCCTTGATTGGCCTATAGACAAGTCATGGAAAAATTTACCTATGAACTTTACAGTGTCAGGGTCGACCCATCCAAATTTTAACCCATTTGGACATCGTTAGGCCCATCCGAAAAAAATTGTCCAGTAAGGCTATTTGTTAAAACCTTAAAATTGATTAAAGCCTACTAAGTTAACATGAAATCAAAACCTTAATTAAATTACCTAATAAGTTTCAACACTTCACATAGGACCTAATTAAGATAATTAAGTGATGTTTAAATGTTGAGTTGGCATAGAGGCTTTGCCTCATTTTGCGTGCATCGCAAGCAAGTTCACCAAATAGAATATGGAGCTCTACTCATCCATGTCTGTAGGACTCTCCCTTTGTTTCATCTCTACTTGATTCTTTGCATGTCATGTTTAGCCGTGTTTTAGATGTAGGACGACATCGGCGACCTTTTATCGAATCCCTATGATATCGGGTCATTTAGCCATGTTTTCTTTGCTTATTTAATAAAATATCAAGGTTGAGACCCATTGATCTTTTTCGAAAGATAAAATAAATAAACCAAATATTAAATCATCTCCCAATCCTATATGTATAAATATGAAGATTTACGATTTTTACGAGTAAGAATATGTATGAGATATATGGACCACATTAGTATTATTTTAAACCCTAAGGTAATGAAGAGTATGAGGGTACTGCGTAACACAACACATTTTCAAAATTTATGGTACTATCTTAATCGTTAATTTTGCCTCTCGAATACCGTAGTGGGTATAATATAGAGGATGTGAGGGCATAAATGTTGCATGTATGAACCTAAATATTAGTTGTGTGTGCACGCTATCACTTATTTAAGTGTGTTTGCTTACCGCCTAGCGTGATGTAATTCTGAAATTTCTTAAGTTTTTTGTAGGTAATGAAATACTCATTTGCTAGCTTGTTGTTTTACCAGTAGTTATTCAGACCAGTAATTAAATACATTTGATTACTGGTGTGGTTTCTATTATATATAAGTGAGGTTCCCTAATATTGGTCGGCCTAGGTACATGGATCAGGTGGCTTAGTGGTGGTAGTGGATGTTCTATGAATGACTGTATAATATGCATTTTCCCTAATTATGTGAACCTTGCATAATTCAGATGTATGTCATGATAGTTGTGATAGTATATTTTATCCTTATATTAATATATTTTACTTTGGAGCTATAATATTTTGGGGCTACAATGCTTTGGGGCATGGCTAACCATCATCTGCATAATATATAATCCTCAGAGTTCTGAAACATAATGAGGAACTAAGTCAATTACATGAAACATATTTGCTTGTAGTTGTTTATCTGTTCGAGTAATGTCAGTGGAGGATCTTACGGTTCACACTACTTGAATTAGGGTTTGATGTACTGATACTCGACGATATTGGATAATTTCTCTAACACTTTAATTATTCCTCGCATAAGGTACGTAGAATGAGTAGTCACGTCCATTGTTTAAATATTTGCATCATCTTCATGTAACTGATAAAAAGATCAAAATCAATCACTTAAACTAAGTAGTAAGAATATATTGCACGCAATAGTGTACAACATTAAAGGTATAATGGGAGTGTGCTTATTTTATAGTTGGAAGTGGTTATCATTTTTTTAAAGTTAGTATTCATAATCGTAGGGGAGGTTCTGTCGTGTTACAACTATAGATGTTCATATAGAATTCATTTAAGTTTAAGATCCGCTTTTGTAGTACGAAATCTATACACAATTTATGAAAAACTAAGTCCGGTGCATGTCTTAAGCCTATACAAAGGGTTGAGATTTGTTTCCATAAAATCTATACATGATAGTCCCAACGTGTAGCCTCTAAATTTTAATATCGTGATTTTGTCTGTCCTTTTAAGCCGAATTAGGGTGTTACACACACTCTCTTTTTTTACTTCTTTTGCATCTTAAGTAGGAGTTCTAAATTTCAAATTGACTATATTGGAGAGATATTTATGTATTTTAATTCTGAGCCATTCAACGGTACCACGAGGCCAAATGGGTGGCTTTGTATGTTTTCAACGTGTTTTAAATATATCCTTGTTTATTATTTTTAAACAAAAATAGTAAATACATATGAATTTTTTAGTAAATAATACAAAATGATATGTATACTACTATTTAATAAGGTCGAGATTTTTAATATAGTATAAGTATACTCCAAAATTTCAATAATAATAATTAAAATAACTGTAAAAATCCTATATTAAATTAACAATTGTAGGACAATGAAGTTATTGTGTGGACAGAATCATCAAAGGCTGAAACACAATGAGAATTTTAAAAAAATCATTAAAGGGGTTGGTAAAAAAATAACTTGAAAAAAAATAAGAAAAAAAATTATAACATCAACTCAAATCTGAAATAGCAACTTGAAAGATAAAACGTCAATGATCCTTGAAGCGTGAAGATGGCTTGATGATGAGATAAAGCGTCAACCAACATTGACCTTTTGAGCCGAAAGAGTATGATTCACAATCTCTCCATTTGCAACATTTGCAGTAGACCATCCTCTCTAAGCTACTTTTTTGAAACAT
>JAVDBV010005142.1:0-11191 GCA_032619315.1 Piper longum | reverse complement strand
TGTTTCTCATCTTCACACATAGATTAAGATCCCACCTTTTTCAGAGTTAAGCCACGTGCACTTAAATCCCTCCCCACTTCAATCTCCGCGTCACACGTAGCTCTTAACATTTTCTTTTCTCAATCAACTTATAAATAAAAACAATTGATTTAATACGACAAAGGATAAAAATAATAACTATTAAATAATGACTAGTTAGTATTGTAGAGAATGACACTATGATCAACAAGTTGAATTTGTAAATAAAATGGGGCAAAACCGAGACACTTTACTTAATTAAATTTGTTTTGCCTTAGAGTGAACATAAGATATGCGTCGTACCAAGTTCTTCTTATTATTTTTTAATTATGCATAGACTTAAATGAATTACGTCCGCATTTATATTTAAGTTAATGGTCCAATTCAACTGGATTTCTTATAAAAATATAACAGTCTTTTATTAAACGAAAATATAATGCAGTATTACATCGCTACAATAGGCCCTTTATATTACCCCTCTTGTATATTTTTAATCATTTAAAAGATAATATTTGAAAACTTTTATATGTAACACCTCTTTTATGTTGCGTAAAAAAATAAATAATAAAACAAAACATCAGATAAGGGAGCAAAACCCAAATACCCCAAACCCCACGGACCTCCCCAGCGACCATAAAAAAAAGAGAAAAAACCCTAAACCGAGATGCCTCTCAAGACACGCCACGTGGAATAGAGGGCCCACCAGGGAAGAAAAAGACGAACAGCTTCAAATCCCATCGTCCCTTCTTTCCCTCTCTGAACAAAAAACCGCCCGAACGAGACGGCCCCTTCTCTCTCCTAGGGTTTCCCTGTCTCCGCCGCCGACGCCGCCGTGCTCCGATCGGCGAGGTTTTGAGAGGGGGAGGGGGCGTGGGGCGTGGAAATGGCGACAGGCGGGGACGGGTTTCTGACGGAGGAGCAGCGGGGGGTGATGCAGTTGGCCGCGAGGAACGCCGAGAACTCCGCGACGTCGCCCAAGTCGTCCGGCCTCCTCTTCCCGGAACACCAGATCAAGGTCAGCGCCGGCGGACGGGCGCCCACCGGCGGATTCGCCGTCCGGCACATCCGCCGATCGCACTCCGGGAAGGCCATCCGCGTCAAGAAAGGTTGCGGATTCGTTCTTTTCCTGTTTCGGTTGGATTCCTGTTTGTTTTTGCTTGATTGGTTGACGTACGAATTCGGAGATCGTGTTGCGAGAAGAAATCATTGCCATTTTCGTTCTCGCGAATAATTTTGTACCTTTTTATCCTTTTTGGTAACAAGATGAAAACAACAATTTTCTGCATTATGCGATCTTAATATTTGGTTTCCATTTCTGCGTTTACTTTTCTCTGTTTGAATTTTTATTTGTTGTATTATTTTATCATTTTTAAAAAAAAATCATGATTCATTTGTGTAGGTCATTACTGATTTTAGACATGCAGTCGTTGAAGTGCCAGTTTTTATTTTATATCTGGAATATTGTTGTATGTGATTATCAAGTAATTATTGAGATGGGAATTGCAATTGGATCTGTTTTTTTCTACTTAGAAATCCTGGAGTAAATTTTTTAATTGAAAAATGCACGCTGTTGGATGCGTATCCTATTTTTCTATTTGGTTACATCCTACACCTTATAGATCCACATCCACCGATGAAGAATATTCAATTTTGATGATTACAATCTTGTGGTCTCCTTAAAACGTCTAAACACTCTACTCTCCATATGAAAATGGAGACGATTAGAAGTTTTTGTCTACAAATGCTTAGCCAGATGCCACTTTTCCCGTCCTCTCCTTCTCCGAAATAGGCTGTGGCAATGATGTCTATTTGCAATATTGGCTGAGTTCCTCGTCCCTGCATTGCTAGGACGAAACTAAATAAAAAATCATTTGTGTGGATTATTAGCCCGTTATGTGGCATCAGTTGGTAACTGCACATTATGATTATCTATGATGACTTTGCATCCTTACAGGGAGGCAAAAACAATAAGCTTGTCAAGTTTTCTGTTCATAAGTGTATTTGATCCACGTGGACCACATTGTGGGAATCCATTAATAGATTTACAAACGTTCGTACTGGTCTATTTTTATTTTTACGGCTGCTAGTATCCTGGCATATACCTATCAGGTGGCAGCAGCTAAACTAGCTGGAAAGCTATTAATTTTGGAAATTATATCTGTAGTTATGTGCACTCATAGAACTAAATGATTTTGTAGGATTAGTGTATTTGACATTTATCAAGAGAAATATCTGTCTTTGTTGTGAAGAATAATAATAATAAATCTTTGCATTACCAACAACACCTTCTAGGCCACCTAGTTCATTTGTTTATTTTCCCTGTTGTTGATCATTTACCACTTCAGCAACATTGAATAGTGGAGGCCAACAGTTTTGTGATTAGAGCTGATGTAGTAACTCACCATTTTCTACCTTTATTTGGTTTATGTCATTGAATAAAATGTGAAATTATCAATTACTGATGCAAAATGCATTCCACAATCCAGCCTACAAGCTGGGATGAGTGGCAGATGCTGATTAATCATATTTCTTCTTCTTCATCTTCATGGCATGTACCATATCAATGCTTAGTTCTGAATTACATGTAAAATTAATTGTCTTACAACCTGTCATTTTTCTTTTAGCCTTATGTGTGTCAGTGCTTTAAATGAACTGATAGGTGGAGCTACTTGTGTGGCTTTCATAATTTGCATTAGGTTGTTCTGGTATATTTGACATTATTGAACAGAAATATTTTGCTTATTATAGTGTGATAAGTGATTTGATTGGCTTTATTTCTTTTACATGTCTTACTAAATGCAGTTTTTTACCAGAAATCATATATGGTGATTTTGTGCGATATTAATGGGATTATTTTTCTTGTAAATGTGTTGCTGAGGATGTGCTGCACATTAAATATTGTGATTAGTGTCGTGGTTAGTACTTATATGCTGACTGTTTATCACGTTTGTACCATTTGACTAGATGGAGGTGGTGGGAAAGGCACATGGGGTAAACTGCTTGACACTGATGGCGATTCGCATATTGATCCTAAAGATCCCAATTATGATAGTGGCGAGGTTATTTCGTTTAATATGAGAATTTTTTATTTTCTCTTTTGAGGGACTAAGCATTGTCCCAGCTATGAGGTCTCCAACTTGAAATTTAACTTGTATATCTCATGTGTCAACATTCCGTATAGGTCACAATGCTCTAAATATTATACTAAGCATTGACACACTCATCCAGCGGGAGATAATAGAAATGGACATTTTATATTGTTATAATGTCTTTTCTTCTCCATTATATTCCTCTGATTATCAATTTTATTGATCTGAGTTTTGAGTTGGGTGGATAGTTTTCTTTTGCTGACGTTTATTATGTGATGACTTTAGGAACCATATCAGCTAGTGGGTGCTGCAATTTCTTCGCCATTTGATGATTTTAAGAAGGCTGTGGGTCCTGTTATAGAGGAGTATTTCAGCACCAGTGACGTTGAGTTGACAGCTTCTGATCTTCGGGACCTGGGTTCTTATGAATACCATCACTATTTTGTCAAGAAACTTATCTCCATGGCAATGGACAGACACGACAAGGAAAAGGAAATGGCGGCAGTCTTACTTTCAGCCCTGTATGCAGACATGGTTAGCACTGATCAAATAAGTAGAGGTTTTATCATGCTTCTGGAGTCTGCTGATGATTTAGCTTTAGATATTCTTGATGCAGTAGATGTGCTGGCTCTGTTTATTGCTCGAGCTGTAGTTGATGAGATTCTGCCCCCTGCTTTTTTGAATAGGGCTAAGAAGAAACTCCCAGAATATTCTAAAGGATTACAGGTTATAGAAACTGCTGAGAAAAGTTATCTTTCTGCACCTCATCATGCTGAATTTGTGGAGCAAAGGTGGGGTGGAACTACCCATATAACAGTTGAAGAGGTTAAGAGTAAAATTTCTGCCCTCCTGAGAGAATATGCAGACAGTGGAGATACAGCCGAAGCCTGTCGATGTATAAGGGAACTAGGGGTACCCTTTTTCCACCATGAGGTTGTGAAGCGAGCTCTGATACTAGCAATGGAAATGCAGGCATCTGAGCCGCTTATGTTTAAATTGTTAAAAGAAGCTTCTGAAGAGGGTCTAATCAGTTCTAGCCAGATGATTAAAGGTTTTGGTCGCCTGGTCGATAGCCTAAATGACCTTTCTCTTGATGTTCCCTCGGCAAAGTCCAAGTTCCATGCATTTGTCCCCAAGGCAATTGGTGATGGATGGTTGGATGCTTCTTTTTCGAAATTATTTTTTGGAGATCTGAAGGATGAAGGAGATGAAAAAGTTAAAGCGTTTAAAGAAGAAGCTGTGACCATTATCCATGAGTACTTCCTTTCGGATGACATACCTGAGCTTATCAGAAGTCTGGAGGATCTAGCTGCCCCAGAGTTGAACCCTGTATTCCTTAAAAAGTTGATTACCCTGGCCATGGATCGGAAGAAACGTGAGAAGGAAATGGCTTCTGTTCTACTTTCTGCACTTCACACTGAGATTTTCTCTACCGATGATATTGTGAATGGTTTCATCATGCTTCTTGAGTCTGCTGACGACACTTCTATTGATATATTGGATGCATCAAATGAGTTGGCTATGTTTCTAGCCCGAGCTGTTGTTGATGATATTTTGGTTCCACTAAATTTGGATGAGATAAACTCCAAACTGCCTCCTAAGTGTGGTGGAAAAGAAACAGTAAACACGGCCAAATCTCTCCTTGCTGCTCGTCATGCTGGTGAGAGGATTCTCAGGTGCTGGGGTGGAGGAACTGGGTGGGCCGTGGAAGATGCTAAAGACAAGGTAACCAAGCTGCTGGAAGAGTATGAAACTGGGGGTGTTGTTGCAGAGGCGTGTCAATGCATACGTGATTTGGGGATGCCATTCTTCAACCACGAGGTGGTTAAGAAAGCTCTTATGATGGCCATGGAGAAGAAGAATGACAAGATGCTAAATCTGCTCCAGGAGTGTTTCAGTGAGGGTATTATTACAATTAATCAGATGACAAAAGGATATTCTAGGGTAAAGGATGGGCTTGATGATCTAGCTTTAGACATACCCAATGCACGGGAGAAATTTCAGTTGTATGTGGTGCATGCAAAAAAGAATGGCTGGTTGCTTCCTTCTTTTGCATCAGAGGATGAATAGTCAAGGAGTGTCTATGTTTGGAGGTCTACATTCTATTGTTTTTTGATGCTTGGTAATTACAGTTGGTCAAGTTTGTGCCGTTATGTTTAGTGTATGTTGTTTGGAAGGTGCACAGGAGCAAAGAGTTTTTGTCTCGTTTAGGTTTCTGTTATATCTTGTTGGTCTTAGGGCTTACTTCCATGAGCTAAGTTTTCTCTATGTCGCTCATATGATATTAGATTTATTTGGAATCAATACAATTGAAACAAGCTCTTGTATCACAAAATGCTTTGTATCTTGGATGATAGAAATAGCGCTTTGCTTTTAATGCCGATAATGTAGGCGCTATGTTTCGGAGACATAGGCAAGCAAGAGTACAGATAGAAAGAATATCAGATCTGAAAATTGAAATTTGGATGCGCAGAATTTTTGAAGTTGTGCATTTGAATGATTACTTTTAATTATTCCCCTGGGAGTTAATGATTAATAGTAGCTATTTGCACATTATGTTGACACTGTAATGGAGTTTGGAGTTTATTCAGTGTCATCTTTTGGTGTGTGGTATCATCTATTTGCAGCCCGCGGGGTTTAGGGCTCAAATGCGGAAAGAGCAACGAGCTGACTTGAGGTATGGGGAATTCTGTTCGATCTCTCAAATTAATGTAAAAATTTGGATAAGTTGAACATTATCCAAAATGTATACTTGTAGCTTGATGTCTCTGATCAAAATTTCCTGATTGATCGATAATCAAATCTGAAGCACCTAATAGTTGGTGGCCTGGGGCACTTAAGTCGTTAAGAATACCGGATTGGGATTCTTTGGCATTTTCAATGGCAGATTGCCCTCGTTATTGTTCTGAAAATTTCGATTATCTAGTGATTCCTTTTGTGTATATATGTTGACATATAATTGTGGTCATAACTTGGGAGTTTTAGATGAATAATGAGTGCAATATGTGCACTATGTATGATTGAAGAGCCTAAATATGATCTCGACTTGGGAGACCCGTCCTAAGAGCTTTTGTGGAGGATAAGGCAGCTGTTGTGGGAGCAATATGAGGTCCATATCTTCCCATCCACATCCATCCGGATAACAAGAGAATCTCATAGCTCAAAATATCCATCTTCTTTGAGCATCATCACCTGTGCTAACCACACTGCAAGCACAACAATGGCAGCCACCATCACCACCATGGCCATGCTCAACGCCAAATGCTTTGCCACCAAAACACCGTCTCTACTCACCCCTCCAAAGCCATTGAAGAAACCCATCTCCCTCCTCTCCCTAAAAAAGCTTCCAAAGGGTCTCACCACCTCACCAATCACTCAGCAAGGCTCTGACCCTTCAATCCTCCTCGGCACCACCTTGGCCGGCGCCATCTTCTCCTCCTTGGCCTGCTGTGACACTGCTCTTGCCCTGCAACAGATAGCAGACATTGCTGAAGGTGACAACCGAGGACTTGCACTGCTGCTACCCATCATCCCTGCTATTCTCTGGGTCCTCTTCAACATTCTCCAACCTGCACTCAACCAGCTCAACAGGATGAGCAGCTCGAAGGGTGTCATAGTTGGCCTTGGGCTGGGCCTTGGAGCTTGGGCTGGTTCAAGCTTCTTGTCCACTCCGAGCGTGGGAGCTAGTGAAATGGCCATGCTTGCAGACGCATCAAGTGATAGCAGGGGGTTGCTGCTGTTGTTTGTGATAACACCGGCTATTGCTTGGGTGCTGTTCAATATTCTCCAACCTGCCCTTAATCAGATCAACAGAATGCGCTCCTAATAGTAAGGGGATTTATATGATGGAGCGAGGGCATGTATAGTTTGTTTCAAGATCTGTTTCTTTTAAGGTGGGAGGCGTTTCTTATAAGAAAATGGTTGAGGATAGGTTGTGTCAAACTGTGTTAGTGTATCTGCGTTTACTGTTGAGCTTCTTTTGAAGTTATCAATGTCACGAAACTCCATGTGAAATGAGCAAAGAAAATTAAGATGTTTGATAATATCCTAATAGCCAACTACTCTCATCTAAGTCTGGTGGGCATGGCATGAACATGATCCCCGCGACAACATAGCCTGGTCTAATGATAAGGGCCACTTTTTTTTATATATATTTACATATACCAGATTGCCCACCCATGGTGGGTGAAAAATTGAAATATTCATCTACTCCAGTTATGAAATATTGAGCTTTTTTGTTTTTGGAATAATGCAAAATTAAAATAAAAATCTATTTCAACCAAAATCGAATTGCACTTCTATCCATTATTTTGTTGTTGATTAATTGGGTGAACCTTTTTTAATGCCCAAAAGATTTCGCATAATGACAAACAGGCGTTCATGTCTGCCAAGTAACAAAAAAATTTCCCTCTTTGAAGGGGATGCATTGCAGGAAATTGGTATCCAGGAAATAGACTGCAATTTTATTCATGGCAAGATACTGTCTGATCAGACAATTCGATTCAACATACACGCTTTTCTTGGTTCCTTCAACAAGGACCCTTAAAATCTGCAATTAGCGGAATCTGATTCCTCGTCGAACACCAATATATATTTGTTTATCATGTAAAGCCACACGCCAATGTTTGAAAATTGCCATTCACCACCTCTAAGTGAAAGGCCTGTCCAAATTTCTATCAAGAATAGCACAAGCACAAAACTACGTTTCCAAACAAAAGACGCGCTCAACATCAAATTTTATAGATCCAACAAACAGCCTAAAATGGTGAGAAAAAACTCACTAAATCAACTTGTGAATGGTTTCCATGTCAGAAGCTTCCTTCAGAGTGCCCTTTTCAACATGTAACCACCATTTGGGCAGAAAATTATCCACGACCAGCCTGAACCACGGTGAAAGCTTCACTCCATCTTCTCCGGCATCTGCTTTCCGCAACAACTCTTTTAGTTGCTCCTGATTGAAATATTTGACGTTGGCGACTTCATCAGGATTTGGCGTCATGTTTACATCTCGAACAATGAAAAGCAAGTAATCCACTGTGACATATAAGCAGAGGACATAAACATTAATATCTCATACCAACCACAGATCAAACTAATGCATTCAAATGGCGACCAAAATATTGATGTTAAACAAGGGAAAATATCTCCTACAACCAATAGCATTTTCCGATTATTTTTCTGGAAAATACAGTTTAAACAGAAAGCTAGAAAGTTAGTCCCAAATTAGACTACCAAGAGAAGGTTGTACAACAGTGATATTTTTTAAGCACATATTATATAATTCAATGTTCTATTAAATATGGGAACAAACCTTCATGCTCTCCCCACTTTCCATCAGATAGAGCCTTGTACAGCATCCTCCCTAGTGGGACAAATTGATCTACAGGTAAATCCTCAGGAGGGATACCAAGTTCATCCAAAAGCTTCCTTTGAGCAGCATTCCTTACCCCTGTTTATGAATGTCAATTTAGTCCTTACAAAATCAACTCACTTATGCAAATACAGAAATAAGGCAGGACAGCTGTTACACTGCATTACCTAGATACTCTTCCTCTATAAGCTCAGAATCCCGATAAAGGGGATGACTGCAGCAGGTATTCGTCCAAACTAGTGGAAATGTTACCTTTGTAGCAGATCGTTGCTGTACAGAAATAGCAATGTTGAAAGGCATGAATCCCACAGTGTGAAAAGACCACATCGTCTTATACATAAAAGAAGTCACTCATTGATATCAGGCCCACAAATTAATCTAGAATTTGTCAAGCAACACTTTTACGAAAAGTGATGGACAATTAACTTTTAAATATAAGAAACAATAATAAGTTAAAGCACTTCAAACCTGAAGGAGCAACTCATATTTCGAGTTGAACAGAAACACACTAAATGCCCGGTGTAGTAGATTTTCAGATTCAATCTTTTCCATTAAATGACCTGTAAAGAAAATGCAAACAAATATCTTAGAATAAATAAACATGGCCATAATGTAGAAGTTTGCCAAAGAAGTTAAGTAATTAAATGCCAGGTAGAGGGACAGTTCCGCCAAAAAGACTGATGAGCACATTAACTGTCCAACTCTCAGTGTGAAAAACCTTTACAACAAAATATTTCATTAAACTGGTAAAATCGTAAAAACATTCTTTGAAACTCCTCCACACTAGCATAATTGCACCCATCAAATATTGTTAAATGAGAAAACCCTGCAACGTCAAGCCTAAATATGATTCAGTTCTCAACATAAACAAGCAAGCATAAAACTTTGAGTAATTAAGAGCCCAGGTATCACAGTACTGCTATCTTCATGGAATTTTCCGCTCTCAAATCTCTTCCTTACTAACCATTGCCATGCTATCAAACAGCAAGGAGAATACACAACGAATTCATTTTTATACATAGCAATCACTTATAGTTGTAGAATAAATTAACAATGATAGCAGCATTTAAAATTTAAAAAGCTAAAACGAGCACAGAATGAACTGAAGACTGAAAAGAAAAATAAAGATTCAAACTTACAGTTGTATTTAGAGTCATGTCCAATTACATGATCCTCCTCATCCACTAGAATACATCTGCAATGCCATCCACAAAAACCAAATAGCAACATTAAACAACAAAAGGAAGAACAAATCTATAAAACTGCCTCCCACAGAAAAGGAGAAAACCAAGCAAAACTTTCCCCCTTGAAACAAACTCTTGCTTATCAAATGGACGCGCACCCAAAGAAGAGTGGCATGAATTGACGCTTATCACTGGAAACTTTCATTTGATATAAGCAGTTCTCTACCCAAGCTTGTATCAGAACAATCACATTAAATATACAACAGCCAAACACGCAGACTTTCATAAGAACACTTAAAGACATCAGAACTAAAACAAGGAAAAAAATCAACAAAAATGGGCAAATGTCTTCCACAACATTTTCATCCAGCAGATCGGATACAGATCCTTTCTCTCCATTCCATCCTATCATACACCGTAAACCATACAAACTTCGAAGTCCAAGCTTTCGACAACAATGTGTGACCTAGCCGAAATACACACAGAGAAGGCAAATCAGAAGGACGCACAAGCAAACCCAGACCAGATCCCAATCCAATGCACCCTTGCGTTCAACAGTGGATCCAATTTCGATTCACAAGATGGGAAGCACATTCACACTTTCCAATCATTACAAAAATTTCTATACAATCTTACCACAACAAAACACAAGGAGATAGCAAGTTCTTCATATTCTATCATCCACAAGTCCAAAAACAACCCAACAAAACAAACAACCATTCATCATATCACACGACATGCAGGGCACCAAAAACACACCCGAAACCACACAACACCTCAAACCCGCAATGATCTCGCAAAACGCTCGTACCAGATAAGATTATAAAAGACGACGTACTCATCCTCGAACATGAGCCGGCGCTGGACGGCGTCCATGGCGGCGGCCTCGGTGGCCACAAATGGCGTCGACTCCATCGGCGGCGGCACCCGAACCCCGTCGCCCCCTGTGGCCGCGCCACCAAATGCGGGTATATTCCTGCGACAGCGGCGGCGCGAAGAGAAGAAGGAGAAGGAGGAGGAGAAGAGGGGAAAGAGATGGGAGAGAGAGAATACGATGGCCCCGACATTTGCGCTGGGATTCCCCCCCTCCCCACCCCACCACGTTTTCTCTCTCCTCTCTCTACAATCAATGCTTCTCCTTTTCTCTCTCTAACCTCTTCGCTACCTACCGCCGCCGCCTGGCGCAGTGGCGCTCTCTGGCGGCTGGGACGCCGCCGGCGTCAGATCCGGCGGTCCTTGTAGCTGTCGGCGGCCATGCCCGGCGAAGGGTTTGGGTTCCGGTTTTCTCGGTGCCGCCGGCGGGCCGGGATTTGGATTTGACAACACCGTGCTAGGATTGACGGATGAGGGGAATATGTAAATTGGCGGCTGTCTGGCGAGCTTTTGATGATATAGGGCTTTTATAGGCGGAAATACCCGTCATTGTGGCCGGATTTTGCGGATGGCGGGCCAGATAAGGTCGCCCACGGCCGGATTTTGTCGGTGCGGCTGTCTTATTACCGTGGGCGTTATTAGGGGAATTTTTTTTT
>JAVDBV010005137.1:0-12641 GCA_032619315.1 Piper longum | reverse complement strand
TATATATATATATATATATATATATACTAGTAAAAAAAAAGGTCAGATGGAATAAGAAAATTAACAGGTGCTTGAACATTTCCAGGATGCGCTTAAGTCTGTTTTAATAAAACTAATAATCCCATTTTATTATCATCGCCTAGAAATTAGGGGAACTGATGTGAAAGGAAGATCAACTGGTAGAATACACAACTGAATTGAAATCTATAACGTGGCAAGTACGATTCTGGAAGAAACGAAAAAAACAAAAATTTTCAAGTAATTCACCAAATTGCTGATTAATCTCAGGACTGCTTAGATCAAAATTTTTCAAGGAATCCATCATACGATTGTCCCATTCTGTGCTGCCTCCCATATTACTCCTGCATTTACAAGAAATAATACATATATAATGGATAATAAAACAAAATGACCCTTCAGTTATAAAATTTTTTTGTGACATCCACCGTCCAATAGAGTAAGCCAAATACATGCTTTAGTCACCTTGAGTATCTGGTACAAGAAATGGCTAAAATACTAGAGATTTATTTTTGTCAACCGAGTCTGCTACCTAGTGGAATTAGCTAAGTGGGTCTCATCTCTTATTTTAATTCCAATTCATTTAAGTCCGTTATATAGGTGCCAGTCCACTAGTTTGAAGCCCATCATACCCATTAACCTTTTGGCCAATCATACCTTAATTCTCTCAAATTCCAGCTTAAAAGTGTTAATACCCCATCTTCCTTACCTCTCTCAAATCCCAGCTTAATAGTGTTAATATCACATCTATTTCTTACAAAGTATTTTTTTGTGTTGCACTATAGCCTTGCTTTTGTTCGTCAGTCATCTAGTTTCATGTTCCATGTTCATAGCCAAGTAGCCACTTCGTCCTACATTACAATGTGTACCTTGGAACTCAATTGTGTGGTTCAAAAGCAGATCAAACAAGTATGCTTTCCTTGCATGGCTCGACATGTTGCAAAAGAAAGGCATCCTTCTTGCCAAGAGGTGTTCTCTATGCTAGAAGTCAAATGGAGCTTGTAACCATATCAATTTTTAGTGTCCTTACAGTTAGCTTATTGGGAGATAGATCCTCCACGAAAGTCATATTCATCGTCAGATCCTCTCTTTCAATAGAGACATTGATTGACTACTTTATGCATTCAATATGACTACTTTATGTTTTCAATATGACTACTTTATGTACTCAATATTCTTATCCAAGCATTCTTGTCAAACCTCTCTTCATTTATTACTTTGCCTCCATATTATATGAGCAGAACAAAAGTCTTCCAAGGCATTCCTACACAACACCAGACACAATTCGTCCATTATCTCTCAGGTTCAACTAACTTCTGACAACCTAAACCAAAAGCAAAAAGTTTAAGATCACCAAAATTTTCTTGCTGACTTCATCAGGTAATTTTTGTACATTTTACCTTTCCCTTTTGAAGCTTAGGTTTTTTTGTATTTTTCCCTTTGGAGATTGCAATTAAATATCTAACTTCATTTAAAAAAACACACACAAACAAATGGACACAGAAAAGAAATTACAGCATATCTTGCAATTGTTGACGATACAGTGGGTTTTGCAGCATCCCTGCAAATTATATTGAGCGTGTAGTATATGAGTAATCACAATTATTATGCTACTTCAGATTACAAAAAAAAATTTCCTTCTAGTGTGTTAAAAAGTATGTAAAGCATTATTGAGTTGGCAATTATAAATTACAAGAAACATTTGCATTCAACTTACACATACTTACACTTGAAAGTAGTAGGATTTCTCATTTCCTCCGGCAGGTAGCTGCAAAGAATGCAACAAGTATAATCATCTTTACTTGGAGAAATCAACAGACAGTGAAATTGTAGAACTAAGAATAATTACTAATTACCCAACAGAATACAGTCAACAAAATTAAATTCCCAACAGAATGCCGTCAAGTAATTTGTATCCTCTACAGTAATATTGACTCAAATCTTAGCCAAAAAAAACGGTTCCATAAAACTCATAAGAACTAAGCGTACTTTGCTTTTTATGCTGAGACACATAATATTCAAGCACTTCATAAAAAAACATATCAATCCCCAAAATAGGAAAATACATTTAAAAAATGCAAACATGTTCGTTGATTTGAGGTCATGGGGTGTTATAACTGCATACTGATGTATCGACTTTATCATTGGATGCAATCTCACCAAACTTTGCAGGAGATGAATGCAATATGTTAATGAAATAAACATCCAAATCAACACCTAAAACTAACAGAAATTTGCTGCTTACTTACGGGTACACCATTTTTTGTACTGTTGGATCTTCCATCATTTTTTCCAAAGCCTCCACAGACAATACCGAACCTTGATTTTCTGCGAGTAAAATTAGTCAAAATATAACAAAAGTACAGATGAGGAGCAGAACATGATCCAAATTGCCTTCACGTCTCTTAGGATAAATTCCTTTCACTCTTTCTAAGACAAGAAGCAGACAAGAATATGGATTTCAAACCCCTAGGAATAACAACCGATAGTTTAAAAAATAAAACCAAAGGAATCATTCCCATGGGAAGTGTTTATATCAGAAAGATTTTATTTTTTATAGGACGCAGATAAGACAAACATCAGCAGAATCAATCACCTAATATTTACTTGATAGATACCAAATTAAATAGATAACCAGGTAGCATTTTAATAAATTATGTGCATTTAGCAGTGAAAATGGAAATGAAAGATGGAAAAATAGAAGAAAACTTGTGCTAAAACAAAACTGCAAATGAGAGAGCAACTCACGAGTTGATTGAGAGCTTGAACTTGAGAAAGTTTTCTTCTGATTAGTTGCAGATCCATTTGCAGATACCTTCACAAAATACTCAATTTTATTCTCCACTGTCTCTCACATTTAAACTAATGAAATAGTCAACCTATCAAGAAGTTTACTCACATTATCAGCAGCATAAGCAATTGAAGAATCGGTGATGACTGCTTTCTGTGGGCCTTCAAAAGGATCATTTTGGACTACCTCTTCTGAAGAAACATCCACAAATGCTGCAAGCCAGGCCACATACATTATATTTTGTGGCAATCAAATAAAAGTTTGTTGTCAGCAAATGAAATATATATATATATATATATCATTTTTATTCACAAAAAACTTTTGAGAGCGGGTGGACGAAAAATTATTCCACAGTTATTTGAAATTCGATAAAAAGAGATCTATTTAACATTTGAAATTGAAATCTTTGCGGTAGAAATTTTAATGCAACAAACAATAAGTCTACTTGAAGTTGTAGCTTTCAACGGCACAGCATGTTCAGTGATAAAAGTTTACAATTGCATCACTTTTACAACTTATGTCCATAACCTTTAATGTTCTTAAATTATTTATTTTAAAGTAAATATTATATGGTTTCTTTTCTTAAAGCTTTTAGGCAAGCTGGAATCTAAATGATTATCATTGTCTTTACGTATAGACAATGATAAAACATTGCCCTTAAATTTTAGTCACTTAAATCTAGGAATTTCATAGCTTGACAATGGACCTAGTTT
Organism: Piper longum; assembly: GCA_032619315.1. Classification (NCBI taxonomy): domain Eukaryota; kingdom Viridiplantae; phylum Streptophyta; class Magnoliopsida; order Piperales; family Piperaceae; genus Piper; species Piper longum. The sequence continues at coordinate 9,119 of JAVDBV010005137.1, read as the reverse complement.
AAATTAAAATCTGCAGAAAACTAGGTCAACTTGTTGAAGATGCTTCTAACACTCCCCCTCAAGCTTGTCAGGGATTATAGATGAAGCTTTGAGTACATTTCATGGTGTTTTCCATTGAAAGACCTTCATTAGGACATTAGCGATTTAGTCTAGAGCCTTGACATGCTGTAGAGAAATTTCTTTAAAGTACCTTATTATGAATACAATTACAGTAAATTTAATTGTCTTTTGTTCTTTCATGACAGACAAGATTAGACGCAATGTTGATGACAACTTAACTATCACACATCAAGTCATTAAATAAGTAATTATAAACCCAATTCTTGGAAAAGGATTTAAACCTAGTCAGTTAGTTGTTGTTTTAACCATTACCATAAGTTCAAACTTGGCACCAGCCCCTGCTATGTGTCTCTTACATCTCCGGGTTACACAATTTCCTCCAACCAACACACAGTGTTACAGGTAAGCATTCAGGCAGTTTGTTTCTCAACAGTTCAACTGCCGGATTTCTTAACCAAAACCGTAATGATCCAAATTATTTCTGTTCCGAATAATCTAATTATGTTATAAGTTATAGAAAAAATATTTTTATTTAATTAATTAATCAAAAGTATATAATATTTAATCCAACATAATCATATAAAAAGTAATTCTAAACATATATATTTATATATATACATATATATATATAATACTAAACATATCAAAATCCGCCCCTAAAAATAATAATTTTATGATAATGAATGTAAAAACTATTTTTGAGAGAATGTTTTAAAAAATTTGGTTATTTCGATAAATCCGATTTGGTTTGGTTCCTAACTGAAATATCAATTTCCAGTTGGGTTTGTCTACAGCTTCACCGAAAACCAAAATGAATTATTTCAGAGCCTAACTGAATTAATAATTTGGTTCAGTTTTCAATTTTCACCATATTATGCTCACCCCTACACATTATCCAATTGTGGATGTTTGCTCATGTATAGATCCAGCCCAATCAACACCTAAAACCCCTTCAATTTCCCTGTCACGGTCCACCTAATGTATATAGAACAAACCTCTATTGTATCCTTTAAGAATTTGAGAATCCTTCAAGTTGCTTTCCAATGAAGCTTTTGGGAGCTTCAACTTTGTTTTTCTACCACTCATTCTAAGAACGTTACTTATGATTATCGAGTTCCATTTATATTGGTAAAATCCTATGTTTCATGAGTGAAGAAAACGCATAAAAATAAACTGTCATATTGGAATAATTCTCCTTCCATGTACACAATTTACAACACGTCATTATCAATTGTCCACAAGAAGAATCAGTAATCCTTTCATCTCTATCTGCATTATGAGATTGTATTGCATCATAGGACCTTATTAATCAAATTTCCACCATCCACGTTAATTAGTGTATGATTTCAATCAACTAGTAGAGCACCACCTTTAATTTCTATGCACAGGTATCCACATGGTCACCTAGTCCCCCTGAAATATAAGGTAATTTTCCACGTTGATAACTCAATATTGTCTTAATGACTCAACTTGTTGTTCTTATGTAGAAGAGATACATGCAATGTCTTCACTGGATCTTAATTAAACCTTGAGAAGAACAACGAAACTTATTTACCTGCTATAGTGCGTGTGCATCTTCACATATAAAAGAAAGTTTACCATATTTTTTGACTTCTTGCTCAGATTTGACGTCATCCTTGACACTATCACTGACTTCAGATACTGACGCCATGTCCACCTTAGTCTCAGACACATCAACTATAGCTGATGTTTGTGCTGCAGGAGATGAGTACGAAGGTGTTGAACTTGGAAATGGCTGTGTAGAGAATGGAAAAGGTGATCCAGAAGAGAATGCAGCATTGTTGAATTGATTATTTTGTTGCTGCTCCATCATGGTCCTGAAAGCTTGCTGCATTGCATATTTCTGATATAAAATTTTGTTAAAGTGCATTATCACAAAACAGCCATAAACATAATTAGTTTAAAAACACATATGCAAAGACTATAAAAGGAGCTTGTATGTTGCATATTTCGCATCAATTACCATCTCAACTACTATAATTTTTCTGGTCACAAACAGCAACAAATAATAGGATTCAACATAGTCAACAATGGAAATTTTTCCGATTTAATTCCCACCTTTAAGGTTGATGCTCCCTGAAATGAAAGAAGTGGTATGTTAGAAAATAACAGCAACTCCCAAAGATGATGAGATTATAAAACAGATTGAAAGAAATAGTTCACAAAAATCTTTACCCAGGAGAACAACGCTGATAGTCCAACTCCAATTCCAATCCAAAAGAGAGGTGAGATACTAAATGCAGGCATTCAAAACATCAAAATTTTAGCAGGTTAGTGTATGTCTGTGATATGGAAGCCCACAACAAATGAGCTTACACAGGGGAAGAAGGAGGTGGAACTGATAATTGTGGAGCAACACCCACAGTAGTCTCTTGGCTGCTTGACGAAGAAATAGCCGCAAAAGAATCAAATTTTTTTTCCTGCAGAGCTGGAATGCAAGTAGTGAGACAAAAGTAAGAAAACCACGAGATGGAAAGAGGGAAAGCGGCAGAAGGGGAGCCGCATGAGTGCTAGAACTACGCTTATAATATTAGGCAACCATAGAGGTAACTGCGTTCTTCATTAGGAATAGTATTTTCTCAAATTATAAAAAACTTGGCACCTTTTTCTTTCATTAAATAAAACTTCTTTCATCAGATAAAATTTCACATATCATGATGATTAACCTGTAGAAAATGGGATATATTTTTTAGCTATATCGCAAATTAAACTTCTTCACACAGTTTCATTCACTGTTTGAAGGTCATAAATGGTAGTTTTAATATTTCAGTATTTAATTATATAATGGATCTAATAAGCTAAGGGGATCCTTGACAAACTATTTAGCATAAATATCCACAAACCATTACATATTCCAACTCAACATCATCACTTATTGCCTTCAACACGATTTTAAATTGTTAACTAATAATGTGTTGTGAGGTCACTAATGAGTAATAATAACCTAAATTTTATATTTCATTAATGCGTACATTTTTCCTCGGATACGATCTAATCATAAATTGATAAAAACATCAAAATTATTTATCCTCTATAAAGAGCATTCGCGAATTAAGCATTAATTTTCTACATGTACATCGTATGTTTCGAGTACCAATCATTCGCCACTCGAATTGTCAAATTTTTTTCCTACTTAGAGAACGCATAAATTCGGATACTAATGAAATGCATCCACAACAAATTATAAATATATCGAAATCTACAACGGGCCGTAGAAAGAGAAAGAGCGCGCAAAAGCACACTCCCCTTGCCTCGACAACAAAGCCAACGCTAAATTTATTTCAACTCGACGACAACACTCCGAGCAAACTTCTGGACAAAAAAAAAAAAAAAAAGGGCCACGACGAGATTCCTATGATAGCGCGAAAACACGAGCTGATTACCATTTCGCGACAATCTCGCAAAGCGGCGATTGGAGCGGAGTTGGGAGAAGGCGAGCAAACTCCCGGAAAGGCAGGGCCTCCGCCCGGTGCGGGTGCGAAGGGGGATTGCCAAATAGGTTTTGGGGAAGAAACCGGAGGCGAGAGGGGAAGAGATGCCGACGACAAAGACGGAGGTGAGTTGGGCCTCCATTGGCGCCGAGTTAGGGGTAGGGAGAAGCGTGAGCTTGGGGAGGGGGGTTGAGGCTGGAAGGAGAAAACTTTTCCGGCTGTAAAGCCGACCCCGTGTGTTTGAAATTGTGCTGATATAAAATGACCGAGTTTTAATATTTGGGTTTGATTGGTGTTTAGTTGTCTGAATTTTTAAGTCAATCTTAAGCCTAATGTGAGTTGAACTTGAGTTAAATTTGAACTAAATAAATCTTTGTAATCAAATTTTTTTCTAATACTATATAAATTTATTGTGACCTTAATAATATTTACAAATCAAATCGAGCCAAATATTTTTTTAAATTTAAATATATCAAGTTCGAATTTCAAGTCAAGCTCTGTTAATTATTCAATAAGCTTATCTATTTTTAATTAATTATTTTTTCAAATATAAAATTAATGAGTACAAGCTGAGCCGAGTCAAATTGAGACGAATATATCAAAACTCGCGAATAGGTTTAATTCATTTACACCCCTACTCACAAACAAAGTGCGGGAAGAGAGAGATTAACAAAAATCACGTTTCTTTCAAAGCCTTACCCCTCGTCTTATGAACGTATCACATTTCCACCACTTATTTATTTATTTTCTATTGTTTTTATAAAGCAAGTTACATACCCCCACGCTCACCAACATGCAACCCTACAAAAAATCATCCTCAAACTTTTCTCCCAAAAAAAATATAATAAAATAAAAAATCATAACACGCCAAGAGAACAAGAATTAGAAGGCTACTTATTGACCTAGATCATGTTGACGGATTAAGCTCGCAAATTATTTTTTATTTTATTTTTTCTTTTACCCCAAATCATTTACCCCTGAAAATTTCATATATTTTTCCGACAATTAATCTATGTTTTTGCACGATCACATATTCACTTTTTCTAAAATGGGCAATGGATTTATAAAAATCAAAATTATTAATTGAAAAAATAACAATTTATAGAACTTCATGTTGTTAATTGAGCCACTATTCAATTAAAATCGATCATTTAAGCTTGATCATAATCAAACTAAACGTCGATCAAACTCGAACATTCAAATGGCCAAGCCCCCCCTGACCTTCACATTAATGATATTCTTTGCTATAGTGGTGGTGCTAGCATAATTGTAAATTTGATTTACATGATTCACGATCATAAATTAGGATTACGGATGAAGTAAGTGAAAATCTATATCAACTTTGATCATAGTATAAAATATATTATCAATAACAAATGAAAAGTATATATATTCACTTAATAACATAATCTACCTACTTTGAGTTAAACACTTGATTTAAAAATAAGATCAAATTCTAGGTTGATTGAGATTCTCATAGAAAATGAGGAAATAAGATATGTAGGCTATAAACAATGCTTGATATGATCAGATTAAAAGCCATAATTTAACACTGTCATGGGTAAGCATCTACTCCAAAATCCAAAAGATAACATAATTATTCAATCTTCAATTGGCCCGTCCATTCTCAAGCCAACAGCTACTAGAAGCTACAAGGAACGGAGTTCCATAAATCAAATAAGCCAAACCGATGTAAATAATCTTAACTCATAACTTCCAAAACAAAACTGTCTGTACTTGCCTAAAGAAACATTTTGAGAACAAGCCCTAGGCAAACTACTATGTCCAATTCAGTACACCAAAGACCAAGAAATTGAACCCATCCAGAAAATTCAGCTATATAATTCTCACATTTTTTTTAAAAAAGGAGCAAAGATCCCAAGAAAGCATGCCACTCATATCAAGTATAACCCCAGTAAAAGAAAAGAGTTGATCTACAATTCGTTGCCAATTGTGTGTTATGCCTTGTCGTTGGGCAATTTTTATATTACCTATTACACCAAAATTACAGCAAAAGCATCCCTTTTTGGTGCTTCAGATCTGTAGAACAACTGCCCACCAAGACTGCTCCATCTAAATAATAATTAGACAAAACTCCGGACTCTTAATAAACAGTACAATAATGCCATATATCCCAAAATAATGAAGAATAAACAAACCATTACGAAGTACCAATGTCCCTATTTAAGTAATCAACAAACATTCTCTTAGCACTAACAGCACCCGATGGAGGGGGTGGTCTGCTCAAGCTATACTGCCATGTTAGCTTTATAAATGTCTGACGCAAGCTCCGCAGCTCAGGCAGCCCAATTTGTCTCTGAATATTTAAGCAACTCTTAGTTAAGGATTTAAATGATTACTGACTATTTATGGCATTTACTCAACGTTGATGACAATCTTCTACCAATCCTAAATCGGGTGAAAAATGTCTAATCAATAGCATTCGCTTTCAATGAGTTCAAGAAGAAATTCTGTGATTCAATTATATATGAAAAGATATATAAGGCAATAATGGACCAAGAGAAATATTATTCAATGGTCCTTCGAGTCACTTTGTCTAGGCTTCCACAATGGCATGGATCACTTCCTGAAAAAGTAAAATGATTCAAATGTTTACGACAACATGACAAATTAATCTAATAATAATTACTCACGCTTAACCTGTGTCACTTGATCCATCTCATACAAAGAAATTGCTTCTTATGTTCGTGTCTAAAGAAATTCAAAAAGAGGAAGATTTATCATTCAGGGATCCTCGAATATAAGGTTCTTGCCAAAACAACTAAGAAAAGTTACTAGCTCAAGAACTTTACAACAAAGAGAGATATGGCGTTTGCTTAGAAAATGAAAGGAAACTTGTTTGACGAATATTAAATTAGACACTTGCTAGATCAAATCACAAAAGGACCGGAATGAAACCATCAATTAATTAATAACAGAAAATAACAAAAAAAAAACTAATTAATAACAGAAGAAAGAAGACACATAATTACAACAAGCTTCGGCGATTTACGTACATTTTGAGTGTCAATTGTCAGCTGAAGAATTCTAACCTCTATTGATTTTAAATCTGCATTCTTAGTGACATAAGGTATTGCTTCAGTGATAGCTGTGGCAGATGGTGTTATCTCATCTGATGAAAACAAGAAAGCTTGAAAAATATATTAAATGACAAGTAGCTACCTAGTGTCGATTTTATGGTAAATATTACTAACAGTAATGATAATGATCGGTACTCAAAAGGAACATGATGCAATATCACATTAATTATTTAACCATGCACCATAATGAAAAACTAGCCAAAGCTTTCACATGTGGTAGCAATTTATAAAAACATTAGTCATCAAACAGAACCAATATAAAAATGGTAACAATCTAGCGCCTTTTAAAACAGAACAACCAAAATGGATTCCCCTTAAATTATTTATGTACAAAAATTCAAGGGAGTTTCCTTTAAAACTTAAACAACATAATCAAGAAGGTCCAAATACAATCATATGTCTTCAACTTGTGCTTCTATTTTCACATGACATAAGCTATCCGGAAGCATTCATTATTGCCTTTCTTAGTTTATCACGTTAAAGGGAGAATCTTTCGCAAGGATTACCTGTGGATGGGTGCAATTCAAATAGTGGAGAATCCCAACAGTCACACCTATCGGGTCCCTCCAATCTGTATAAATATAAAAGTAAATGTCAACTTACTCAAATGAATAAATTACTGTGCAGATTTGTAGTATTAATTGTCATTTCAAGTAGGTGTATCAACCAACGAACCAAGGTTATGTTATAAGTCAACATGTAATTTTTGGTCTATTTCAACCCAAGATAGACATTTCCCTTTACTAGAATTTGCACTCTGGTTCTGTACAAAGAGGACAAACTGACATTGTAAACATTGTCATTTTCTCTTTCCTTTCTCATTTTCAGAGAGTTTAACTGCAAAACACTCTATTGATTATCATCTTCTCAGTACACTGGCAGCCAAGGATACATGCTTACCGCCACCCCTAGATCCCAACAATCAACTGTTAATTTTAGTAAACAAAAAGAATCACTCTCTGACCAAAGAAGTTAGGAAGAATTTACAAAACATATCTAACAACTATCAAGGAACGTTGCTCCCTCTTCTCATTTACATGTATGCTAATTTGCAAAAAGAATATGAAGTTTAAAGGAAGTTTTAGTAAGTACCAAAAATATTGACTCATATTATTAACCCGTCATAAAAATGAAAGTAGGATATTGTCATACACAATAAATGGCGCCAGCCAGTAGAGTAAAAACTCACATTTTATCCTCGTATGAATTCTCTCCCTCTTGCTGACGTTTCCTATTCCACTCCCTGCAACAGTTCTCATCCACTACACAGTATAATTGTCACAGGAAACAATGAGGAGTTTGTCTGAAAGTATAATGTGTAACTTGCTATGTTTTATTTATAAAATTCCTATACCAATTACTCAACTTCAAATATATCACAACTTACAACACAATATCTAATACCAGATCTCTAGCCAAACACCATAATTCATATCTGTATCCCTGCAAATTTAAATTGTGAGCAATTTTAGCAATAGATGGACAAGCATACAGTTAAAGAATACTGAAAACAAACAAGTTAGTTGATAATTTCATATAGTAATGAATAAGATATTGTTGCATCAAACGGAACTCCTATAGCATTCCCCCTCATCAAACTCATAATGCAGGGAGCCTGAGTTGATTTACATATAGAACAAAGGAGGTGGCAAGTAACATGTGCAACGTCCTCACCTTGATGTTGTTCAAGGAATCCACTACAATGATGTTTTCTTTGGACACCGATCTGTCAACTTCAGATCTCAAAATTCCCCTCAAAATTTTCTCCTCCATCATATCTACCATAACAAATCACAATTTTAAAATAATCCCGATGCCAATTATCGCATCAACTAAATTTTAACAGACGGCAAAAAAAAAACCAAAACAATAAACCAAATAACATGGATCAGCCCCAATCTAAACCAAAAGACAGTATAGTAAGATACCAACTCGGCCATAGCAATTCCAAACAAATTAAAAAAACTATTTTGACAATTATAACCTAAAGAAGTTTCCTAGTGATGAAATTGATGATCCAGGTGATTTTGCGGTAGTTATTGAAAGATAGAATTAGTTTTCTGTTGCATGTAGTGGTACTAATTAAATTAAATACCTAGGGTGATCAAAAACCTCCTTAGGAAAAATTATTAGCCTCACCAATTTGTAGACATTCTACAAATGAGACAGCAATACCCTTTTTACTTCAACAACAGGGATTCATAACGTGACCAAATTAATTTTCTTAAATACCACCAACGCCATCCGCCGCCGACGTCGGGACGATGCGATCGCGAAGCTATCGCGGGAGAAAGAGCTCTTTTTTTTTAAGCGCCGCGCTGCGTGCGCCATTTTCACGCCCCGCCGATTAGAAATTTAGAGGTGGTTTTAATGTGTTCAAATTTGATTTATTTGATTCTCATTTCGAGATGATTTTTTTTCTTCTTATTTTAAGAAAAATTAAAAGGTAGGCTCTGGGTGTGAATTCGAGTGGAATTTGGAGCAATTTAAGCTGCATTTATCTGTA
>JAVDBV010005135.1:0-10591 GCA_032619315.1 Piper longum | reverse complement strand
TTTCCCGGCGAAACAATCGGCGGGAAACCGCTTGGTGGTTTTCGGCCGTCATCTTCCTCGGCCTGAGGTCGCCTCAAAGCCTACGCGTAAAAAGGTGACCAGGATCTCCTCCTTTGTTTGCGTTTTTCTCTGTAATCATCACTTAAAATGGGGGGAGTGTTAAAAAAAAAAACGATCGCTTTTTTATTACAGTCAGCGGGCGATTCGTTGTTTCGATTAAACGATAAGTCTTTTGAGCGATTCTTATCTTGGATTGCGAAATTTATGAGATTTTGATGCAAAGGTTGGGTCTTTTCGCAGATTGAATCTTGTGGGCTTTTGATGGCGGAGGAGCACCATTGCGAGACCCCCGAAGGCCATTTCCTCTGCGCCAATAACTGCGGCTTCTTCGGAAGCCCGGCGACCATGAACCTCTGCTCCAAGTGCTACCGCGACTTCCGCCTCAAGGAGGAGCAAGCAACCTCCGCCAAGTCCGCCGTCGAGAAGTCCCTCGCCGCAATCCCCCCACCCACAGCCGGCGCCGGCGCCTCCTCTACCTCCGCCGCCGTCGCCGATATCCCGGCCGTCATCCCACCCGCGGCCGTCCAATCCGCCGCCGCCGGTGAACCACCGCCGGCAACGCACCCGAGCCGCTGCGCTTCGTGCCGGAAGCGGGTGGGGCTGACCGGGTTCCGGTGCCGGTGCGGGACGACCTTCTGCAACGCGCACCGGTACCCGGAGCAGCACGGGTGCACCTTCGACTTCAAGGCGGCGGGGCGGGCTGCCATCGCCATGGCCAACCCCGTCGTCAAGGCCGAGAAGCTCGACAAGATCTAAACTTTCCGGCGCACGGTCTCGGACGAGATCTGAGTGCCCGACGACCGATCCTGCGGACAGACGGCCTCCAAAAATGATCATACGGTCAGAAATGCGTCGCCGACTTGGTTTCCAAGAGCGTGGCAATTCTGGAACCGTAGATTTTCCCGTACCTTATGTGGCATGTTTTAGAGAAAAAAAAATCAGTTTATATATGATGAATTTCTCGTGCCTGATATGGTGTGCTTTCTCTTTGATATACTATATTAGTATCATAATATTATGATATTACTAATACTTAATTAAAGTATCATATGATATGTTATTTCTGAGTTTATTCTATTGTTAGTGTTCGAAAATACAAAACTAACCACGGGTATAGTGTTGGGAGGTGTGTGGTGAACGAACTTGTGATAATTTTATTGTACAATTTAAAAGTATCGTATTGTTGTTTGTCTATTAAATGGTGATGGTTGGTGATGGTGGAGGACAGGGTGGAAAGATTAGAAGGGAGCAGCCGGGCTAGAGTTGGTGGGCGGATTGGGCGTGGAATTTGGGACTTTTTTAAGAGAGAGAAGGAAAGTGTAGCAGAGAGCTTTTAACGTTGACAGAATTGACTAGGGTGGGTTGCCTTTAGGCTTGGGCGAGGTTCGATGTTTTGGTCAGGTGGGGGATGTTGGATTTTTAAGTTGTGACAGCTGGTTCCCCATAAGGTCACTGTCATCTTTGTCTTCTTTTATTTATGGGCAATTGCTGCAACGTTGGTTGATTTAGGGAGATCTGTAAGCTTGGTTTCCTTGGCTTCATCGGTTCTGAGCAGTTATGAGGATGTAAGTTTTCCCAGTTGGGTTCTGTTTGAAGGGAGTAAAAGACATGGACGGGACGGTTTTATGTCAGTGATTGCATTCGCGCTGGCGAAGTATTCGTTAGTTCAAGCGGAAGTCATGGCTATACTTAAATGACGGGATGCTTTTGCAGTATCTATCTTAATTGTGAGCTTATTACTATGGGAACTGTCATCATGCAATGCCTCGTAACAATCCAAGATACAGCTTCCACTTACAGCAACAAATTTATACAGCTCGTTGAATAGATAACCGTTTTTTTCCATTGAAAAAATAAAGTAAATTGTTTATCTATTGATATTTACATATAATATAATATGAAGAATACGTTCTCAAGATGATCAAAGTGAATTTAGAGGCAAGAGCAACGCTATGATCACCACGGCTATGTTCTGTTCTCATGAGAGAAGTGCAGCTTCCATATCTTCTTCATCTGAACTTCGTTTCTTATGTAGCAACAAAGCATGATATAGAGCAACTACAATGGATACTGACGCACATAAAAGACTAAATCCTCTGCAAACGAAGGGTGCATTTCTCGAAAGAAAAAGAGCTTCAAGCCAACAAAAACACAACTAATTAAGTGCATGGAAACTATATATTTTCAACTTGATGACGACCAATTATGCAGTATGATAGTTGTGAATTTATGGGCTGTAATGGAGCTAAAACATCAAGATCTCTACTCTAAGTTCTCTAGACGGACAGCCAATACATTCATTAAAGAAGAGCATCCCATATCATAAATCAATATTTCTCATTGTCGTATCGAACACTATTTCTTTCATGATTTTCTCTGATGGTAAAGACATTGGCACTCACAAGTTAACGGACTCATAAAAAGGGGTGACACAAAACTTGCAACGGACTGGATACCAGCAATAAGTCCTGCTTTTCCCTGAAACGGAATATTTTTTTTTTATTAAATGTAAGTGTCAACGTCACAGGTATGACAATCAATACACACCAGTAGATTGGTAGATGGAGTCAGCCAACTAGAAAAGATGTAATTTGAGTTGATCTACCGCAAACACAAAATCACCCTTCCTATTATTGCTCAAGTCCATGATTATTGCGTTATAAGTATTTTCATTGCTACAAACCTATGAATGCTGCTGACAGATTCTATAGAAAGGGTATATTGCCACTCTCTACTTCCTAAATCAAAGACAATATCTTGTGCAAAGAATCATGGATGACACAACCGAATAAAGAAAGAAAGAAAAGCATTTGTTGCCTTCGATATGACTGCATAGGTCTGGACAACGACAAAAATTATTTGGAAACAGTTAGAGCCAAGCAACCATAATGCTTCATATAGTTGATACTTATGAGGGAGAAGACTTTTTTTGCAGTTTTTTGAAGCCTTTCCTCAGATCCATTGATAGTGTCCTAAAAGCCCCCTTAATTAAAATGGGAAAACATCATAAATTAAATAAGTTTTTTAGCACTGACAACACTTTATTTAACTGGGACAACACTTCCTAGTTGTATAATCATTAAATGTCAAATATATTGAAGATGTAGATTTCAGTCAGTGTAAGGGAAAAAAATATTAGCATACCCTGAAAAAAATTTCCTTTTTGGGATGAATTATAATTCCATTGACATCTTTATCACTACATATCCTGCACAAATTACTTGCAAATCAGTGCCAGGAAACGTATGTCATGCTTGGGCATATCAATCTCTCACTGACTTGAGAGCGCATAGTTGGTTGAAGCAGCACAACTTCAAGAAAACTAGGATAAAACACCACCATTGATGCAGAAAAAAGTTTGATATACCAATAAGACACTAGCTATGCCTGACATTCTGAAGAAAGAAACTAATGCAATGCGCTTAAGCATATAGCTGCATGAAAGAAAACACTGTTAAAAGGAAGAGCAAATGAAGTTATCATCATAACTTGAACAGAGGTAATGGACATAAAAATTAAAAAACCTGCGACTGAAGTTCAATCATTTTATTTTATTTTTTAAATTAGAGAAGATATAGTTGGAAATATATGAAACTGTCAGATACATGATAGACACAGACAACAAGGGCAATCGTTGGCCATTTGGATAAGAAAATAGGTCATTCTTAATATGCAACTAAAAGATGAGAGAGTTGTGAGGAGAATAAGATTTATCTATTTAAAAAAATAAAAAAAAAAAGAGTTAGACAAACCTGCTTTTTACCACAGAAACAGTTTCTTTCATGGAATTAAAACGATTTAGGACAACTCCCAAGACTGTTGACCAAAAAGGGTTCCTTTGATCTGACCTCAGAGATGCCCTGACTGTCCCAGTCAGAAATATTTGCATGTAAATGCTGCCACATAGTAGCAAACAGATAGAGACCTAAACGAGAAAGATATTCAAAATCAAGAAGAAAATTTCGTCGTTAACTAATTGACGTTGCACACAAAATATTTACATACTTCAAAGATGTAGTCCTTGGGAAGAAAGCGTGCAAGAATGTTTCCAACATCGAGAATGGCAGAAAAGAGACCAGTAATGTATCCAAATACTGCTGCCCTTTCACTCCCATCTATTATATTTGCCTACTAGATTCGGGAAGTCAAGACATATAAGGAAAAATAATTGAAAATTCAAGATTGTTGATAAAAAATTAAAAGTATTACGGCGTAAGCAACAGCAATGCAAAATATGCTTCCTTGACTTATAATGTAAGAAACTGTCCGAAGCGCATAGTATGCATACAAAATCTCTTTTGATTGATTACATGCAAGAAGAACTGGACAAAAGATAAATATCTAGAAAAATCACAATCCAGTGGTGGATCTTGTATCAATAGCAAATTTGAAGAAACTAAATTATTTTATAGAGTGAATCATACTGATGATTTTGAAGAGATAACAGAAAAGGACGTATGATATTACTATTTGCTGCATGTTAAAGGCTAGCATTGAACGAATTATTTCTAATAATATGGAAAGGAACCACACTCAATCTTCATTTTCAAAGTAAAGTAATTCAAAAGTCACTCAAACCATTGCCAAAGTTCAGAGTTATGAATGTGTGAAATCGTCTTTTTTTATCATTTGCCCTTAATTTTTATACTTAACATCTGAGATAGTTTACATTTTCTACACTGTTTTTCATGATAGCATATGACATATACTTTTTTATTGCATGAGTCAGAGGTATTAGCATGGCATCAGCATAACTCACTTAATCTAGCATGACAATTGGAGCAGGTATGTTTTCAAGGATATAGGGATGCAAAACGACATTCGAAATTGTACTAAATCACAATCATCCTTGTTAACTAACTCCCAGAAAATGCGATGACTGTGATCTCTAATGAAAGCCCTCTAGAATAAAATGACTTTGAGCTCAATAAAAATTTCCAACAGCATCCTTTGACTCAAAATATAAAATCCTGTGCTTAGCAGTCCCAAACTGACAATGCTGGCCTCTTGCACTCTTAATATATACTTATGGAACAATGCATAACAAGGCAACATCCACATCCAGGTTATTATTTATCAAATGGGACGATTGTGGTGGAGATAGTGATGAGAAGCAATGGTTTACGACCGTATTCATCAGACAGCTGACCCAATACAGGAAGTACGACCATCTTGAAATTCCCACAACCTAAAAATCATCAGAAGTAAGTGATCTTAAAGAGATGTGTCTGGAAAGTAAATCAACCACGATCAAAATGACAGAAATTTAAAATTTGCATCACTTAAAGCACAGAAAAATATTTTTTTTAAAAAAAATAATCGAATGGTCGAATCTGGATTAGCTCCAATAAAAGCAAAATAAAGAGGAAATCAACAATAGGATATTGAATACATCACACCTTTGACCATTCAAAATTTACAAAAACCACTTTACTCCAATACATCACACGCCGAAATCAAGACCACTAAGCCACCCACCATAAACCCGCAAATTCACGTATCACCAAAAAATGGAAAAAATGAAAAATCCATCCCTAAAAAATGTAGAATAAAAAACTAGATAGAGAAAGTGAGAGAACCGTTTGTTGGAGGCCGGTGATGTAAATGGCCTGGGAGCAGGTAGAGTTGCCGGGGCAGAAAGCGGAGGTGGTGACGTCGACGAGGACGGATACGGTCATCTCCTCGGCATCCCAGTGGAAGCAGAGAGGGACGAGGAGGTGGAGCAAGGGGCTCAGAACTCTGAAGCCCCTCAAACTACACACCTCCATGCCTCTGTTCTAGTTGCGAAGGTTGGCCAAGAGAACGCGTTTGAACTTTGGAGTAAATTTTATTATTATTTATTTATATAAAAGATTGAAGGCTAGCGACGGATGGATGGGTTGATCGATATTGTGAAAAGGAAGAGGCGCAGGCGAGGAGGAGGAGAAGGAAGAAGATGGCGGGAGGGTGGTTCAAATTCGCACGTGCCCGCCTCCCGCCAAGGGTTCGTTTGCGGCGCGTGCGAGACCAGACCTGTCAATGCCCTCAACCCGAGCCCGAAACTTCTGAAACGGTGGCCCCGGCTGACATGGCCACTCGGGCCGATGAGGCCCACTCCAATGTGGTTGCTTGTCCGGATGGTAACGGGCAATTCCAAGTAGGCACGCAGGCGGGCGTGGCGTGGACTGTCCGAGTTTGACCAAGATTAGGCACGAGGTTTGTGCACCCTTAAATTAAAAAAAAAAGGTTTTGTACTAAACATATATGATATATTGATTAAACCTTATCACCATCATCTCTCTCTCGTGGACCGGTCACGGGTCCTTGGTCCTTAGCCATCCATCCTCCCAGAAAGTTTGTGATTGCCAAAACAAATCAGTCAGTCCGCGAAAAGTCTCGACTTTTTTACCACAAATCAGTCATCGATCTCGGATAGGATCATATTTCCTTTTGAAGGAGGTTTAAATTTTGTGGGAGCTATTGGTGGACTGAGAAACCAGGTCGTAAGCAAGCTCTCGGCAAGCTGAGCACCTAAAGATGGTGAAAAAATGGAAGGGGAGGGGTCTAACCAATCGAAAAGATGATCAATCAAAAGGATAACCCAGAGCTTATTGCTCTCAGACTTGTACAAGGAGTTAGACAAGAACGAATGCATATATTCTTCTGAAAAACAATGCAGAAATATACGAGCCTTGTTAAACGCATTGTTTGTCCTCCATTTGCAGTTACATTTGTAATTTTACAGGTTCCACTAATAACAACCCCACTCCGCTCTGGCAAAAGCAAGTAAGCGTGATTTATACTGGCCTTCCACAACTATAGCCTCATTAGCACCGCTTACCTGTGAAATATGAACTTGCTTGAGTTAATATAAAACAATATCGATTCCATTAGAGATATATATAACATGTACTTGACATATAAAATAGTTGACAACACATGTTAATTTTGGTTTATTTAAAGAGATTAGATTAACTACATATACTTAGTAAGAAGTCGCATCACCTTATCCCAATTAAAATAAATATGAGTTGCACATTATATACTTTATGTAAGCTATGTATCTAATTTGAATATTTTTAATAGATTTCACAAAAGATATTTATATGTATTAAAAATAGAGTGCATTGAGTGAGAGGTTGATAACATTTCATTTTATTTTGACATCATTATGACTTATTTTTAGATTTTTTTAAATATAATATTTTAAATATATTTTAAAATTAATTTTTATTATAATTACTTTGATAATTAAGATGAAATGGTTTGATGCATTCTATTAGTTGAGAAATTATAATTACCTTTGTTATTTTTTTTATATCTATCTATACAGATTTTAAACAATGAGATCCACTAAATTACTCCAAAAATAAGGATTTTGATTAATGAGACCCAATAAATTGATCCAATACAAAATCTAGCTTAGTGCTTATATAAGCTATATGAGCTATAACTCATGTATGTATGACTCATAAAATTATATATTCTTATATAAATGTCTAAAAGTTATTAATTACTAGCATTATGAGTTGTTCTCATATTTTTCTTTTCTCAAAATTTTGTGAAGAAAAAACATTTTTTGAATTCTCGGAAAAAATATGATGATTTTTGTCATAGAAACTATTGATAATCCTAACCATTTGTGTTAGTTATTTCCATAGCAGGAAACAATTTCCAACAATTCCTTATGATTACTATTTTAATCACTTCGCTTTTCATATTTTTGAAAAAAAAAATCAAACTTATCTTCACACACTTTCTTATTCCAAACTGCACAATGATCAGAATAGGTAGAAATGTGTCATCTTATTATTAGTGCATTTTCATAGGCGTGGGTATTTGGGCGGGTAATTGCAAGAAACGAGAAACCGTTTTTGTTTCAATAGATGAAAGAATGCTTCGAGCATTTAAAAACTTGTGTATATAAGAACAAGAGTAGAAAATAGTGTTCTACAAGTGATGAGCTTCCTACTCTTAAGCCATCTTGGGATCAATTAGCATATTTCACTTGTAAAACCATGGGGATAAAGACATCATTTTGCATCCCCTTTTCATCCTAACTCCCCATTCATTAAGCTTATCCCCAAACCCTAGCATTGTTGCCTCACCCTTCTCCCCCAATATCTTCAGCCAGCAGATTTGGACCAGCAAATTCTAGCCAGCCACATCCCTCCTCTTTCCCCTACCTACCCCCTCCCTTATTATTAACTTTTTTGCCTCTATTTTTCCCCTTCTCCACCCACTTCTTCCCCCAAATGAGGTATTTGGTCATTTCTTCTCAATATTTTTCCATGTTCTCTCTTTATAGGTGGGATCTACAATGTAAGCTAGTTGAAGAGATTACCAACCCTCAATACTCCTTACCTTTTCCATGTTTGGAAGTTGTTGGTTTTTTTCCCCCAAACTATGTTTTGGGGCTTTTTCCACTACGCCTGGAGCCTTATGTCCTCTTGATTGCGGCTTTGGATATCCAAAGTTTGGTGGGGCATTCTATGGGGAGCATCGTTAAAGGTCAAAGTGGAGTCAGAGCGGAGTAATATCTAGATTTGTTGACTTGTGGGATGGTTATCTTCTTGACTTGTTTGTATTGCTCATCTAGTTGTGTTGGATGATTAGCATGGGAAGTTTTGGATTGGATACTTTTGTATTTACCTCTTTGATTTTATCTATTATGTTAGTCTATATATCTCTTATCCACTTGTTAGTCGTAGTATCTGCTCTCTTCTAGAAGTTTGTTTGTGTAGATGTTGTTATGGCTTTTACCATGAATAGACTTACTTTTCTCAAAAAAAAAAAAAAAAAAACTCCACATTCATTCATCATAATATGATACGTAAACTTAGAGTTGAATGGATAAATACTAGGCTTCTCTTTAGTTTATATTTGTTCATTTAGGGACTATTTGGGTGTCATGAAAGTAAGTTGTGCAAATATAAAAAAAGCATAGGAAAATACAATGCAATGACATGATATGATATGAAAATTTAAAAAAAATTTCTTATATGTTTAGATAGTAGGAAAATAAGATGAAAATGAAATATTTATTCTCAATGTATTACCCAAAATTTTTCCCATTTTTTTATAAGAAAATATTATTTTCTAAAATTTTACACAGACTTGCTTTGACCGGAACTGAAAATTTTTTTGACTAAATCTTAAGACATCCAAATACAAGAAAAAATTTTACCTTTAAAATTTATATTTCTTTTATACAATTTTAGGACAACAAAATAAATCCTTATGGGAAGACATAAAGTTAAAAGTTATTAATAATTCCTACTCCTATGAGACATGTAACTGGCCACAACTTCGTGTAGTAGACAATATATTATCATATTTTTTAAACCTTAAATACATAACCATTAAATAAAATGATTTTGGAACCATAATTCTAACAATTTTCTATTTAGTTTCAAAACATTTATACATGCATATACATGTAACTAGCTCATACATACATAATAATTTATCTCTTCTTACAGAAAACCACTAATAAACTTTTTACCAATATTCTGAGATAAATAACCGACATAGTAGCCCAAATAATTACAATAAGTTAGTCTTCATAGAGGTAAGAGCAATACACTTATGTTTTTTTACTTTTCAAAGAAATTATACCACCTCCATTATCTAAATCAAAATATCCTACCAATTCCAATTCAAAAACAAAGTAGGTTAAACAAACTGTTAATAACTCTCCAATGTCATTTATCTTATTTAAGACTTATCCAATGATAATTATCTAGATTTATTGAGTTGGTCAAGTATACCAGAGAGCATACATATGACTACCATATGCTAAGGCTTGAAATTTTGATTTATCCAACATTTTTAAGTCTTGTTATCAATAATAACTCGGCTTAAAGTACAAATTAATGAGTCTAAGTCTTCTTTTTAAAAGTGATTAATAAAAATTAAAAATGTATAATTTATTCATACTAATAAACTGAATCTCTAAATAGATATTACATATAATACTAAGTTAGGGTTATCACAATTTATCCACCTTAAAAAATATCATCCTCGAATGGGGATAAGTCACTTAGGAGCAATCAACTTAGTTAAGAGATAGCCATTAGTAGATTCAACACTTCTACATTATGTTTTTTTTTAATAAAAAAAGGACGGGTTGGAGTTGAAGAATAAAGACTCCATAAACCATGGCAGGAGCAAAAGAATTGCCCAAAGAAGACCGAACCTTTGCTGTTTTTTGGTAATTGAAAGTTGCAACTCCGATCAAATGCGTCGTCGTAGACCGGCGAGGAGTGGCCACAACGAGCGCCTGCTGCGGCACTTTGGTGGTAAGAAGAGCTACCTTCAATTCAAAGACAACTAATCCATTATCTTAGACAAAAAAAAATAGAGAATATTTTTTTATGAAACCCCTAACCCCCTTTAGATAGGGGTCACCTGTTTATTTTATCAAAGAGAAGATAGGAGCTTATTTCAAGGCTGAACACTTGAACTTATTAATTAGAAATCTATAAAAAATTAGTTTTGATAAAATAATAATTAGTCTTCTAATGTATTATTTAATACAAGTCTTAAAAAT
>JAVDBV010005134.1:0-10091 GCA_032619315.1 Piper longum | reverse complement strand
CCCCCCCCCCCCCCCCCCCCCCCCCAGCGCACAATATCAGTCACCCAGCAAATGAAACGTATCTATCTCATTCAGAGAACTTTCTTTTTAAAAAAAGTATCAGGAAATAAATTTTTTCATCAACCTGTCAGACAAGTTTCTCACAAGTCTTAGTAAAATCTCAGTTTTAAGGGAAACATCAATCCAATATACTACACTCATTCATAGGAAACAATGCACAAATTGAATGTAGTTTACATCGGATCTCAGGAAAATGCAGCACTAACCTGTCTCCTATCCCCAAAATGTACGTAATTACAGAATAGCCAGCACAGCTTTTTATAAATGTTTCAAGACAAGTGGATGTTATCCCAAATGGCCCATCGTCATCAGGATGGAGCTTTTGCAAGTAATTTATGATGCTTCGGTGTTCAGACAGTATCTAAAACAATATGTGTAAAAAGGTAAAGATTGTTGCATATAAAAGTACATGCTACTTAATTGATGACAACTAAATCATAGATAATGACTACAAGTTTTCACCTGCGCCAAAGAACTGGATGGGATAAATTCCATCATGCCTTCATCCTGTCCTGTAGCTAGAACTCTGTATGGGGTTAAATGAAGATCAAGATTTTCCAGTTTTAGCAATCTATCCATTAGAGAAACCATTTGAATGACCTATAGCAAGAGCAAATAAAACCACAATTAAGCTCTTAAGAATATACCAAAGTCACAAGCACAAACGCATGTAGGGAAACATTCAGTCTTCTGACCACATCAAAACTCACTGAAGCTCTCGATTTTCCAAACAAAAACAAAACAGTGTGGTTTCGCTTGTAAAGTTCCAAAGTGGAATAGTATATGTAATAATTGCAACTTGGATGGTTTTGAAAATTATAAATTCAAATTTAGGCTCCTTTCTAAAAACTCATTTAAATTAATTAAATTTTATTTTAATAAATTAAATGTTATTACAGTTCATTGGAGTCCAGGGACAATCATTAAAACATCAATTAAGTGAACAAGGCAAGGGATCTAAAGCATATATAGACCCCTCTTTCTCTATCGCAAAACTATTCCAAACTTTTATGAAACAAAATCAAATATTAAATGGTTCTGTAGAATTAGTTTAAGTAGTTTAAATCAAGGTATGCGCATTCCTATGAATAATAATTGTATAACTTGACATTAATTAGTTCCAAGCTAAGAATAGGGATAAATATCAATTCTTGGTCTTCCAACAATTCCGATTTAAGTTCATATTTAATCTAAAAGTTACCAGCTGATCCTGCCGAAGATCATCTCCTTTCTTGAAGATTACTTTGCAACTGTTGCCACTGGCCGTCTTAAATGTCAAGCGCAAAGGATGTAATGCACTTTTAAAAATGGACGACTCTGATGGCACAATCCCAGTTATGAGAATATTAGGAGTCAACGGTGAGCGAATAGGCTAGTAAGCATTCATAAGTAAAACAAAAATCATGTCAGTCAAAATAATGAAAAAAATATACACATATCGAGAAGACTATGGTCCAAAACATATATACCTCTGTTTACATATTTACCTCAGCAAAATTCACAAGCTCACTTAGAAGGCCACTAAGCAACTGCCTGAGCTTTTCAATTTTTTTCTGTGTCCCTCCACGCACATTTCCCACATCTCTTGTTATGGAACACAGTTGTGCAGTTAAATCTTTTTGACGAACCAAACTTTGCCATATATTATAACCATCTTCTCCGTTTACAGCAGTTGCCAACTATTTTGGTTCAGGAACTAATCAGTCTCATTCTTGTGAAAACAACATACCAAACATTTAATTAATAGTATTTTCAATACCACAAACCTTTGTCATATGTTCTTCAAGTAATTCATATGTACTGTAAAATCGTTTTGTAAATGCACGATCATAAAGTTCAACTGCTACATACCATTGCAGAAAGCTAGCCAACTCAACGTTGCTCAATGCTGTCAAGATTTAGAAGACAAAGATCAGATGTCATTGATGCATTTATCATAAGACAGATTAAAACGGATTCCAGTCTAAGAAAACATAAATCACAAATCAGCTACACTATATACTAAAGCAATAGGTGGGATAAGTAAAACTGATAGAAACTTATTTTATTTTTACATGGTATGTGCCTAAGCACCTAAACCCAGTTAGGATGTTAGAATTTAGGGTATAGTTTTTTTTTTTGGAAAAAAGACAAATCACGACTTGCAACAAGGAGAGGGCATCCTCAAGCAAAAGGGCAACCTGGGGAACAAACAAACTGATAATTGGAAAGATGCAAATCAGACATAACTCAAACAATTTTTCCACTAAATTAGCATCAAAGTTCAGCTGGTTTTAGATTGAGAGGTCTCAATTAATATTTGTGAAGTACCATTCTATTGTCATTTCATCCATGAAAAATTGTTATGCCTGTTCTAAATGGGCCTGAAAGGAGAAGTGGAACGACAAATGCATACCCAGATGAAGGCAAGGCAAAGGAAAATGAAATCATACAAATTGAGTATAAATCATAGATGATGAAAAGCACTGGACTAAAAGAAAGATTAGGCGTGCAATAATTATGACAATTGTCAGCGCATGTAGGCTGAATAAAGAATTTAGCACTTAATTGGTTTAATAGCCCAATCCAAGAGGAACATTAGCATTTAAAGAATCTTGAAAATGAACATACATCTTTGCACAAGGAAAAGGGATAGACGAGACTTGTCTGTCCTCTCAAACCGTAGAGCCTGGACCAACTGAAGCAAGTAACATTGTAGTTCTTCATCCTCAGCTCTTTCAAGCACACTCACAGCATATGCTCGAACCTACATAAAATGGTTCAAGGCATGCATATTTAGAAAATAAAAGGTCGCAAATAACAGCAAAGTGCATTTTAGTGATCAAACTGGCCACACTGGCAACACCAATTATTTGGTAGATGGATGAAGATTGACAAATCCAGGAAGTGCAATAGACACATACTCATACGAACAAGAGAACTAGCAAACATCATTTGTTCATTAGCAATAAATGAAATAATGACGACAGAAAAAGCATTGTTATCATATGATCAAATACAAATAATGTACACAGACAAGGGTTTAGTTCACACGCACTTCTTCACTCTCAAAAACTGGAGATAGAAGCTCCAAAGCATCTGCTACGTCAATGGTTTCCCACCTAGTCATCAGATCTAAAGCTTGTTTTACTTCCTGAATAACACAGACAACCGTCACTTCAAACAGCAACCAGCAGACCCACGAGCTAAGTCTTGCCAAGAAACACATGCAGATTGACTTGTAAGTCTAGATATAAAAGGAGTCTGTCTTCACTAACATGCAGACACTATATGTTTAATGTAAATAACTTTTAACTAAAACAAGTAAAATTTTTCCCTTTTCAACCTACAAATTTTGTGAATTTGAAAAATAGCAAATATGTATCAGCTACCGAGAAGGTTGGCAACTTAAAAAAAATCTTTACTTGTGAGACCACTTCAAATCAGCCACGTTTCCATCTGCACAAGGGCCAGGTTAGTCTTTACACGTTTATGGAGCTAATTGTCATCGTATCAAAGCAGTATACACAATAGCATATAACACCATGTAACATCCATTTGGGTCCGAGGCAGACGGAAAATAATGACACAGATAGGTGTTTTACACACCCACATTTTATTAAGCTGCAAACGTAAGAAGAATTAAATCAAGTTAAAAGTTTATGGGTTTATTCACAGTACCCTCAAAGAAGCACGTGAATGAATCACACAAACAGCTTTAACAGGCACAATAATGCATTCTGTAGGTGTAAATTACTATATTCTTTTATAGTTGATCAAATAAAATCTTAATGGTAGAAGAGGATGGCCAATAGAAGTGCTTCCTGAAACTAAAAAATAAGTTGAATATAAACCTGAATATCACTCCATTCAACACATCGAAGAACTTTGGTCAGAGCTTTTTTCTCAGACATCAATGAGAAACGGAACTTCCATAGCAACTGTTTCTCATCTCCATTCAAGGTACGTGTTGGAGGGTATTTTAGAATCCTCTGGATAGACCTAAAAATAAAAACCTTGGATCAAAATTTTCATTGTGGTAAAGATCATTTTTCCAACATACTAGCAAGAAAATAATAATTACAATAATATCATCATCATACAACAAAAGAAATCTAACCATCTCCTTAAAGTCCACAATGATTTTTCACGATATATTGATATTATACATTAAAATAACAAGTTTATGCTCTAGTTTGAGATGAACTGCGGTGTTATAACTTACTTTCTCTCATTAGAGCTTGGCTTTAAATCCCTATCAATTATGCCACGAGTTAGGCTCCTGGCCAACTTAAGTTGCTTGTGCTCTGATGGATTCATCCTTTCCACCTCAGGATCCCACACAATCACTAGTTCATTCATTGATGATACAGGGGATGCAGAAAAAAAATTTGCTCCTGATTCCTGCACGTTTCTCTTGACATTTAATAATTATGCTTGTGAGGTTTAAAAATTTGGTTAGAGAGGCTAACAAATTAAAGCAATAAGAAACAAAATATTATTAACGCAAAAGCATCAGAATGATGAGCTCTCCATACACAAACTAAAGAAACGGCCCTGTAAGTACCAACCTGGAAAACAACACGATGCTCAAAACTGCAGAAGTCAACAATGAGACTTAGATGATTATTCCCGTTTTTAGGACTTTCTCGATCCTTAACTTGTTCCATAGCTTTAAATGCTAGATGGTCAAGCCAGTCAATCTGTTGAATATGCCCTCTCTCATATTTGTTAAAAAGCTTTTCTAAACGCTCAAGTTCTCCACGCTCATGTCTAGGAACCTGAAGAAAGACAGAGAAAAGACGAATTAGAAGTTTTAGGAGGAATCAACCCAATGGAGTGAGATTCCACAGTTAAGTAGCACCTTTCCAGGAGTTGTTGTAGGAAATGCCCCATCAGCTTCTTTATTGGGCCAAAGTCTAAGCTTCTGTTTTCCTGTCTTAAGCTGCTTCTTGCTGTTAAAGAAGAGGATTGTAGCCCCGCCAACCAAAGATTTATCCTGACCACAAGATACATCCCACACCTGTCATGCGACATCAACAGAGAATTAATTAATTCTGACCTCCACAACCTGCATGGACAATGGTTAAAGAACTTACAGTTAATGCAAGTTGTGCATGAGAAGTTAAATCTCGATACTTTGTACTCAGTGTAATCAACTCATTCCAGCAATAGGGCGGCCCCATTGATTCCAACCTTTCAAATAAATAAAATACACAAAAGAACGACTCAATCCTTCTACCCTGATAGACATCAAACTAGTTTTTTTTTTTAAATGCCCTAAACGACATTTTTACCGTTGAAAATAAATAGACTACCTTGTTTTCATGGGAAGCCCGAATATGGCACCATCAATATACAATGCACACTCCACATAAAGCTCAGCACTCCTGTGCCTCTCAACCGCAGTCAAGTGCAGCTCTACCCAAAGAAAAACACAAAGGAGAAGTACATAATTCTCCAACTGCTTGATTAAAGTAAGTGATCTGATAGATTAACCCCACCACTTATCACAAGTAATTCGTATAAAAAAAATTTTATAAGCTAAAACTACCATCCACTAGCCATAGGATTACACGCACATTAACTTAACAACGGAAAGTCGCATTTGAACAAGGAAATTATCAGAAATGCTCGTGAAACAACTAACCAGATTTTTCGAGGACGAGAGGTAAATGCCCCTCGAAACACTCTATCCGAAATGTGACAGGTAGATTAATGTCACAGGACAAAAAGAACCTAAACTCGTTACTGCTCATGCTCCAATCTTCTGAAAATGAAATAATGACACAAATTACATAAACTGAGAATCACACAATGCTTCTGAAATGAAATATTGAAACACAATTAACACAAACAATTGAAAATCACACAATACTATTCCACAGTATAATTCCTTCATATTGCCGCCTCTAATATTTCAAATATCAGAACAATTACTTTATAGAGCGTATTAGCGCATACAATTGCCTTTATTTGGCACCGAATGAGCTTCAACATTGACATTGAAGCTTCTTCAATAAATCCATTAGGGGTTTTACAAAGGGTTTGCAATGTCTATGTCGGCGGATAGATGACACGAAATCCACCTGCAATACGGATATAAGTCGGCGATTTACCGCCGGCGATATGGGAATCGGTGGAAGGGAAGAGGGGACGAAAAAGCTTGCCTGCTGTGAAAATCTCGTTGGCCGGGAAGGAACTCGCCGGAGAAATCGGGAGGATGGAAAGGTATCGCCGCCTTCTTCGATCTGGGTGGGGAAGATGGGTGAGAGAAGCGGAGATCGACTAATTGGTGGTGAAGAGGAGATGGGACATAGAGGGAGGAGGTTAGTGGTGGTGCCGACGGCGGAGATTGGAGGCGACGGCGGTGGCTAAGGCCAACCGCGACGGCGGAGGCGGAGGCGGAGGCGGTATAAAGAAGACGCCGTCTCTCTAATTATGGATTATTTTTTAAGTGAATTAAACCTTATACTTTAAATTAATTTATAATATATTATATTTTAATTAAACTTTCTTTCCATAATCTATACCTATATCTATATGCTAATGTACATAATTTATATCAATATGTTAATATACTTACTAATATACGAAACAATGGACGTCACCTCTTTTAAATATTTTATAATATTTTTTTATTTTCTATTTATAAAAATGTTATTTTTATTAAGATTTATTACGTATGTTTTAAATATTTTATGATAATATTTTTTATTTTTTATATATAATATATAAAATAAATGACTTTTAATACTATCGTGTGTACTCAAAATATTTTATAATATTATCGATTATTTATTACTCTATATTTTTTATTTATAAAAGTAAATTAAATACAAATTTATCTTATAATATTATCGCGTGTGCTTTAAATATTTTATAGTAAAATAATATAAGGTTGCACGTTGCACAAATAAGTAACTAGTTTATTCATAATACATATATACTTAATAATATTACTTAATTAAGATTTTTATTTTTGTTAATATAATATTTTCTCAATAACTTTAAATATTTTATGTAGCCTAATTTTTTTTCTATTTTTTAAATGATTTTCTTGCTAAAACTAAATATATATATTCATTTTAAAAAATACAATTAAATATTTAATTATTTTGTACAATTTAAATTAATTTAATTTTGTCTATTATTAATATATGTTATTATTATAATTTAAACGCATACCACACATTGTGTATGGCCGGTGGTATGTAAAGTGTTTATTATTATTATTATTATTATTATTATTATTATTATCATTATTACTATTATTAATTATTTATATTTATATCAAGATTAATGATTTATACTTTGCATTGTAAATATTGTACATAATAAATTAGCCAAGAACTTGATATATTTTTTAGTTTATTTTTTAAAAATGGTTTGTACTTTTTTTTAGTAAATAGAGAAAATTAGCATGAATGATCACGTTAATTTTACAAAGATGAACGAAAGTAAACTTAAAAGTAGATAGTTATTTGTTAAAAAAAGTAATTAGTTATTTTATGTTATAATAATAATAATAATAAATTTGATCCAATATTTCACTTTTATTTGTTTATATTTTTGGACAAAAGGTTTTATAGTTATATCTCTTAAATAAATCTAGCCCTATTAATTTTTTAAAATAAAAAATAATGTAATATTTATTAATCCATATTTGTGTGAGCACACGACTAATTAATAAGAGTAAAATGTACACAACCTACTAATCACATTCATCTAGAGCTATTTTATTAAGTAATTAACTTATTATTTGTCTATTATTACATTGATTAATTTTGATCATTTATGTGGTATAATGTTTATTTAATAATTTCAAAAGCTTAAGATATATTTTTTAATATAATTAATAACTATATTTGTAACATATATACTATTTCAAAGCAAATTTTTAATGTAGTTTCGCGCATAGCACTGGTAATTTGGCTAGTATATATTGTACTGATCCAAATCTACGGTTGTATATAAGCGGGGAGAAACTCACAAAATGTTATATGAAATTAAAGAAATGAGCATCTATTTATCATCTATCTATAAATTACCTTATAATAATAAAGCCAAAGAGTTTTTTTCACTTTTATTCTGTTTCAATGTTTTTCACATTGTGATTAATTATCATCCCACAAACACTTTATGGGCCACTTAATATTTATTTAATTTAAAATTATTATTATTATTATTATTATTATTATTATTATTATTATTATTATTATTATTATTATTATTATTATTATACCATACATTGCGGTGCTACCTTCTAAATATTTTGCATTTATGTTCTATTAGTAAAAGTTTTAGTTTAATTAGGATTTGTCACATATCTTTTAAATATTTTATGATTTTATTTTTTTATTTTTTATATATAATATATAAAATATAGGACTTTTAACGTGGTGTTGTCATGTGTCCTTAAAACATTTTACAATATTATCCATTATTTATTTTTATTTCTAAAAATAAAATCAATACAAATTTATCCTTCTTTTAACACAATATTACCCCATGCCATTTAAATTTTTATAATAATAATATACAATTGTGCATCGCACAAGTTGGTGACTTGTTTATTCATAATTATTGTACATATATACTTAAATAAGATTTTATTTGTATTAATATAATATTTTCTCAGCAACTTTAAATATTTTTATGTAATCTAATTTGCTTTCTAATAAAAATTTTAAATGATTTTTTTGTTAAAACTGAGAATATATTCATCTAAAAAATACAATTAATTATTTAATTAGTTTATACAAGTTAAATTAATTTAATTTTGCGCGTTGTTACGTGACGTATAAGTAAACCACTTAAACTATCTACATTGTTTCAAATAAAAAAATTCTCAGTATTTTTAGTGTTCTACTTACTTTGAATATCTAGTCTAGTTCTGGCTGAATTAGAAATTTTTTTTCAAGGCTAGTTTAATCATAATTTTTTTAGGCTTAGTTAGGGTGAGTATTAATAATTATTTGGAGCTTTTTATGAAAAAAAAAAGCCTTAGCAAACTTTATGGGATTGAACGTAAACTAAAAATATTTATAAAAAAAATTTTGATTTTAATTTATCCTTATTAAGTTTTATTTTTAAAAAATAAATATTCTGTATATAACAAAATGAATAAATTTAGATGAAGTTTCTTTTCATTCTAGATTAGATCTAATTAAACTTTACAATCCCACCCAGATTAAGCCCCTTTTTATCAATCCACATAAGTGTCATGGCATAAAATCCATTTATCGCAAATGTCTAGATTGACACATATTGCGCTAATTAGATGCTCAAGAATCTATCCAGGTATTCATGGAACTTCTCCAATATTTCTTAAAATGTATTAATCTCCGCTTCACATGTATCACTGTACGCATGGAGGATTAAATTTAGTTGAATAACAATAAGCAAAATCTCTCTAAAAAGGTATTAACTTCGTCATTTCAGAAAAGAGATCGAGAACAACTAGAAATCTGTCTTCATTGTTAAACTTTGTACTTGGATATGGCGTCCTGGACAAGGAGCGACTTTAGTTTAGCATCTCCATGTCTGCTTATGCTTGGTGACGCCTTGTTGCCTCTCTAAACAGTATGTTGGGCTATTTTAACATGATCTTCCATGAAAGAGCAAATATGCAGGTCACCTATCACCTCCTCCCAGTGGCCGGCTGTCACACGCGGGCAAAGCAGCTGGCTATTTCCTCATCGCCGAAACTGCAATGGAAGATAGAAGCTTAATTTACACGCGGGCAAGGCAGGTTGATTCCCACCAAAAGTGGAACACTTGGATATCTTCTTTCTTTGTAGAAGGAGAATGGAAAACGGCGATGTGAATGTGATTGCTAAGACATCTTCCAAAATTGAATTCCCATTGACGCCGGTGTCTGAGTGCCTTTTGGAATTGCCGAATTGCTGGGGATGAAATGTATCTAATATTGAAAAGATCCCGCGTTACGATAACGCGTGAAGATATGTCATTCGGACTTAGTAATAAATTTTAATTATACGTATAAACTATTATTAAATAATAATATTGATTATAATAATTTAATATCT
>JAVDBV010005133.1:0-11374 GCA_032619315.1 Piper longum | reverse complement strand
GCAAAGGAGATCTATACCAGCATAAGCACCGTACCGGACTTGACGAAGTCTCGGCGGTGCGTGTTGGCAGGAGCTTGCCGAACTCACAAAGGGTCGACGGCCGTGGGATTTGTCGGTGATGGGCGGACTCACAAAGTGTCGATGACAACAATGAACAACAAAAAAAAATTGAATTGTTATGCTTCCCTACATTATTGTATGCATATCGATATTGATAATCAACATGATCTGACTCTATGAGAGTAAATCTAACAAGAACACATCTTTGAATTAGATTTACATATTACCAAATATATTCCAATAATTCTATCAAGCAAAAAACAAAACTTGCATGGTTTATTAAGAACCATAAATATCAGATCAATTTGATTGCTTGTAATGGATAAAGATCCCAACTTTTATAATATTTATCAAATCTTAACGGCGAATCACATATCAATTTGGGAATTTAAAAATTAGGGAGAGATATTTATTGCATAATAATAATGATGAATAAATCACCATAAAAAAATCATTAATAAATATGATTTATGATTAACAAATAATTTAATTATATTTTGATTGAAAAAATAGCATGAAATATCTTGTTCTAGCGGCTATGTTAATATTAATGTAAAAATTAAATATATGATAAAATATAAATAAGATAAAAATTTATCTTGTAATAGAATGAATTGATGGATAAAAGTCACCGGGCAAGCCAAAACTTGATCATCAAGAAAAAAGTTTGATTTCCACGGCCTAAGTCCTTGTTCTTCTTCTAATTGATTTTGAGGGGATGCAAAATTTATAAGTTTTTACATCATTATATCAAATTAATTGACAAGAATATTACGAGATAATATTTAATTAACTTGTTGTGATTTGAATCTCTTTATTGATTTAGTGAGTCTACCTTTATATGTGTCTACACAAAAAAATATTGGGCCTGATGGGTCATTCCTCTTACACATGTTAGGTTTACATGTTATAGAGAAAAGTTCAGGAAATTCAAATTTAGGTTGGCTGACATACCATGACATGAGACACTTGATATACTATGACATGAGGCAAGTCAAGGCAACAACAAAACCAATTCTAATACGAGGCAACTCCACAACTAACCAGCCTTTGATATTACTACTGGACTTTATAGCCCCAAGCTTGAAACATGCTTCATAAATCTTTCTTAATCAAAAAATTAGTTTAAGGAATAAAGTTTTCCCGTTAACCTATATTGAATTAATCCAACAAGAAATATGACAGTTTAATTGAATTGAAATCACGTCGGGTTTGTGCATTTTTAAGTGCATATGAAATGCGACCCTTTTATTCTTTTGGCAAGTGAATAGCAATCACTATCATTGTTTTGATTTCTTAAGGCATGTGGCTAGTAGTTTCTTTGGGATGGATGCACCATTGTATGAGTGTATGCCAAGGCCTAGGGGAAGCAATCAAAATGGTGTTTTCTCCGACTCTATTTACCCCCCTCAATGACAAGTAGAAACAGCATTCTTTAAATTTGGTGAAGAATATATATTTTTTCGGTTTGCATTGTGATAATGATCAAGGCAAAGAATTACAAACTAGATCTGTTATTGCTCTTGATCATTTGAAGAACTACAAATACATTGAAGCCGACAAAGAAGCACATGTGCGGGCGGTAAGAAAATGATTCTTTCCTCCACGATGTTCAAGAGTAGTGTCTTTTGGTACTCTCTCTCTTTATCTTATTATTTATGTAGCTCCGACCTTTTTTTTTTCTTACTTATACCTGCGGGTGCTGTGCATTTCATTCAGTTTGCTTTTTTAAGAATAGTTTTTGCAAGTTTTACATATGATATTATCAAAATCATTATTCCTTTTTATCTGTCTGTCTGAGACTATGAACTAACTATGTCAACTGCAATGGTTGCAGATCGAGATTTAGTCAAAGAATGATAATAAAAGCATGCATGAGTAAGCTTGGAGTATATGTATTTTTCAGTAGAATGTGGTTAACGGATGCCAGGCTTGTTGTAGAGGTCTGCGGAGCATATATTCGCAAAAGTTTATGCTTGTTCCGGTAAAAGAAATGACTGAGGTCCTTTTTGTGGAAAGTAAATCCATTTATATTTCTAGGGATAAGTGGGTTCGTATGAAAATTGGTACTTACAAAGGAGATTTGGCCCAGGTATACTCCTGTTTTTAGTACTGAATATGCTTGTTCTTATTTTTGTTTCCCCCCAATCTTGAATCTGTTTCCACAGGTTGTAGATGTAGATAATGTTCGACAGAGAATTCAAGTCAAGTTCGATCCCCAGAATTGATTTGCATGCTTTAGTCAATAAATTGGTGTGAACTTTCAACTCAACTTTCTGAAATGTACACCTCGATTAATAAAGAAAAAAATGGAAATTTGCTCGATATGCAGGCCATTTGAACGAATAAAAAAAATTATTACAAAATTGTTTAAAATAACATAAAAAATAGTCACCAAAGATTTAAAATTTGAACTCTTCAACAGTCGTGTTGTGTCGTATTAGACTTCTATTTTTTGTTTACAGTGAGCATTTTTCTACATTATTAGAATGGCAGGGATGTTCCAAAGAAGAAGACTATCCTCCCCCCACCACGGCTTTTGAATGCTGATCAAGCGAGGTAACATTTCTCTTCTACCATCTTGTTTTGCATGAGTGATTATATTACCTACAGTTATTCTGCTTTTTGTTTGGATAGGGAAATAAAAATTAGGGTGGAGCGTAAAAGGAGTCCTGTGGGAATAGTATATGAATCCATCGATGGTATGCTCTTCAAAGATGGTCTTTTGTATAAAAATGTCTCCATGAAGTCAATTAGTACTCGAACCATTCAACCAACCTTTGATGAGCTTGAGAATTCCAAAAGCCCGAGAAGATGAAGACTCTGACATTAAATCTCTTTCAGGATTGTTCGCCAACAAGAAAACAGGTCATTTCATGAACGGTGATCCAGTGATTGTTGTCAAAGGTAAACTGAAAAATTTAACGGGGCGGGCTGAAAAAGAAAATGAAGAAAATGTTTATATTAAACCAAAGATGTTAGGCTTACCGTTAAGTCCTATTGGTGCCTTCTTTTTTGTTGTCAGTTTTTAATATTTTATACCTTTTTAAGAAAATATCAATGCATCCATCCTGTGCCAAAAGATATGTTGTAATAAATATCCTACCCGCGAATCATGTACGTTGTAAATTTTCAATTGGACATATTTAATCATTAGTTAGCTATAAAACATGTGGCTCATAATTTTGTGCTAGTGAAATTCTTTATTTGATGAAATCAAGCTTTATGGTAATTGTGGTGGTAGATTTGGGTTTTAGAACCGTGCACCCGATAGATTGGTTGAGATTGGAAGAAATTAAGAACAACAAGGGAAGTAAGTGTTAGGTAACCCGTGGTTATAATACCACTTGTTGGGTATTTGGGCTCTGATATCATTGTTGGATTTTTTTGGCCCTAAAAGGCGGCTTGTAATAGGTGTCAGAGCTTTGGTTCGTCCGCCTGTGAAAGTTCGTGGAGTTGTGGTTTATGGCCTATGGTGGTTGTGGTTTATGGCCTATGGTGGTTCGTCAAATAAATCATGAAAGAGTTTAATTCATTCAAGATTGTCAGTATTTTTTTAAGATGACTATTGAACGGTGCTAGCAAAGGGTATTCCTTCTAGGCAAACAAGGGAGATGTGTTAGAGTTCTAATCAGGGGAGATAAAGGACATTCCATATGAGTCGGAAGGGGAGAAGTGTTAGAGATATTTTTTTTGCCTCGTGTGATGGCAATCTGCAAGCGGTCGACAAAACAAGTGGTATCAGAGCCTAATTGATTTTGGTGTTGCCTCGATTTGCCTCACTATTTATCTGACGGACCAAATTT
The DNA here is from genome assembly GCA_032619315.1 of Piper longum. Classification (NCBI taxonomy): domain Eukaryota; kingdom Viridiplantae; phylum Streptophyta; class Magnoliopsida; order Piperales; family Piperaceae; genus Piper; species Piper longum. The sequence goes on along the minus strand of JAVDBV010005133.1, from coordinate 7,508 downwards.
GTGTCTCTCGATATGTCGACAGGTTAGAATTGGTGTCTCCCAGATTTCACTCTACATATTGGTCTCGCATGTGGTGAGGAGAAGATGATTTGGGTAGTATGATACGTAAGGGGGAGGATTGTTTGGTTAGTCTCACATTTCATTTGGAGGTAACCGGTGACTTATATATATATGCTAATAGAAAAATTTTAATTTTTGAGTTAGTTTTTTAATTAAGAGAGACCCGTGAACTTGGTGCCAATCACTTTTGGGGCTCGAAGGCCCCAACATTAAGAACAAGGAAAAGAGTAGCATACCCCCAGTGGCTTAATAAAGGATCGACTGGGTTTACGATTGTTGTGTTATGCCTGTGATCTGTTTGAGTTTATCAGGCTTTGGTCATCGATGGAGGATATCTTTATTAATTTGTGCAAATTGCTATTATTTTGAGCCATGACCATCATTTTTTGCTGAGTAATATTGACTTTGTATGTATAGCTAAGATCATTGTTGGGTTAGTGGCCGTGTGTAAGAGTTTACTCTGCCTTCATAAATTTTTTACCTTCTTTCTGTCTAGTGAATGGACTTCAATGGGTATAATGTTGCGGTTAAACTTTATAAGAGAGCGAGTTCATTTACTTTCAATGGTAATAGCGGCTTCGAGACAGTGACAATAGGTTAATTCTGTTCACATTTTTGCCTTAATTTGAATTTGTTGAATAAAGTGTCAACCTCTATTTGAGTTTTAAGGATTTTATTTAGGGGCTAGGTGACCATGCATGCTTGTTATATAACTTCCTGGTATGATATTTACGATTTTTGAAAGTTTTGGTTGAAAAGCTATGGTTGACTGGTTTGTGTTACAGAAAACACTTGCCATTAATGAGAAAGAGCTTTGCAAGTATTTTAAACCCGGGGATCATGAGAGAGTTGTCTCTGGTGCTCGAGAAGGTGCACCCGGTATGGTTGTTAAGGTTGAGGGCCATGCACTTACCATTTTGTCCTATAAAGATGTAAGTTTTCTCAAAAAACATTACTGTGGATATCTTATTGTTGTTGATTCCGGGTTGCTTAACATTACTTTCCACGTACATTTACCTCTATTACGTAGATCAGAGTATTTGCAAATTGTGCTGGTGAGAGCTCCGGAGGGACGACTGGACTGAATTTAGATTGATCATGATTTCCGGCTCGATTTGAGTTGAAGTCAAAAGAAACAAGCTGGGGTTTTGTGCCAGTCCGATTCGGCCGAACTGGAGGACCAGAACTTTAAAAAAAATAAAATAAATTTTTAGAGGGATTTCTTTTAAAGAATTTAACTAGAACAATAAAAAAGAATGGCTTAATGACAATTTCAAATAGGAATAGCAAATTTTAAAATGTGAGTATATTGTTTTATATCCAAACTTTGAAAATTGAGATATCTTACTTTTTAAGATCACAAAATTATACAGTTTTTTTGAAGTAAATATTATTAAATTTATTTTGAATAGCTCGAATTGTAGCTTGAATATTCTGCTTAATTAAATACTACTAGGGCTTGAAATTGATGATAAACGAGTTCGAGCAATATATGACAACTCTGAGTAGCAAAACTCAGACTTGGTAATTAAATGACCTTAGGCAGCCAATTAAGGATAAATTGTTGTAGCAATTGAAGAATAGAAAAAATAGCCACAAAAATCCCTTCATGGTATGGGTTTAGTGTTTTTTTTTAAAGAAAATGGCCAACTTACCAGTCTACAATTTCGCTGGCTGAAATTTAAACAAACCATTAAATTTCGCTGGCTGAAATTTAAACAAAATATTAAATTTGTTTGAACAATAGATTAATGTTATTATCATAATATATATTTGTCAACTTCATATACAGTATAATAATATGTACATAAATGTTAGATGAGGGATTGAAATCCATATAATTTAAAATACATTATCATACATCCAAATTTATGTCCGTTGAATACACTCCGATCTTGTGTACTTCGTGAACATGGAATTATATGACTTTTTATTAGAATCCACTGCTAAACCTCGTGATCTATATGTTGCTAAAGAATGCCACATGATGACTCATGAGTACTTTAAATTCTCCGCATATACCAAATACTTGCGCATACAGCTTCTTTGTATGAACTTTGATATTATGCATACAGTTATATATGCCTGTCCATAATAAATAATAGCGAGCAAGGTGTTCAATATTACAACAAAGTCAACATATAGGTTCATGTTGTATACATGGATCAAAAGAATAGTTACATATGTAAATATATAGATTTAAGAAGATTCAAGAAGGTAGAGGAAGCATGTCATGTCATTAATTTACTCATGTTCCTTGATGATATCAATTGAAAAAAAAAATTGAAGTGGATTCTCCGGCTTAAAATTTGGATTGACCCATGATAAGAAATCATCGAATTCTTGAAGTTAATAACGTAATGGCTTATTCATTTTCCTTCAAAGTTGTTATTGAGGTGGAGAGATCTTCAGATCAAGTCCGATGTCCATTCCATTGTAAGCGATTGGAGCATACATCCACAGATCATCCGAGCTCAGAAGCTGGCAATCAAAAGCTAGCGTTACCATATTGTTTTTTTTTTAAAAAAAACAAAACCGACAAAGGGTAATACATTAATCATGCATTATATATAATTCAATGCATGGGGATCGATGATAATATATCAGTTCACCGAATGACGAATACACAAGTACAGCATTAATCCTCCACTTCAAGAAGAGATTAATCTATGAAAATATTGAAGTAGTTATTGTGCGGAACAGATTCATGTATTATTACTATTGCACGTGATGATCTTACCTTGATTTGGAGCTGCAAGAACTTCACATATTGAACAGCTTCTTCAAGCATTGTGCTAATGTCGACCTGCCACGGAAGTTCTACTCCATGAGCTTTTTTTTCATAAGTTGAGCAGATCAGATTGACATTATTTTATCATCATGCGATCCTAAAACTTACTTTTGTTCCATTGGGGACCAAGTTCTGCAAGATCCTTAGCCTCTCATTTATTCTTTCTCTTCTTTTCTGCAAACACGAGCAACGGAAAATTCAATTTCATATTTCTAGTTTTAAGAAAAACAATACATCTTGCAATGCATTTAAATGATTATAACTGGTTTATCAATATTTGACGTATATTTACCCTCGCATAGAGGCTTTGGGGATCAGTGGCAGACCCTCTACTTGCCCTTGTTTTCCCATTCGGGTTGAGAACCTTGCACCCTTTGGAGCTAGAGCTTTCCACTCCATGGGTCTCTTCTGATGCATTGGAGTCATCCTCAGAATAGCTGCTAGAGCTTTGACCATTCGGAGAGGTCACCATATTGTCTTTTTCGTCAGCAGAGATCGCCGTCGCCGGCACCTTCAAATTCTTCTTAGCCTGTCCAATTCTTTGGTTCCTTTGTACCTATACATCATATTTCAATTAGAGAACTCCATGAAAATGATGCACCAAATAATGAAGAAACCAATCTAAGGACGTATACTTCTTTATCCAAAGTGCATTTGGACGGAGGTATAGAAATATTGATAATGATGTTGATGATGACGATGACTACTACGATGAAATACTGTATACGTACATGTCGAGAGACCCTGGTCTTCTTCTTTGGATACTCTGTCTTGTTATTGGCACTATGATCATCAACTTTTGGTTGATCAGCTTCTGGTGTTAGCAACTTGCGTTTTGGAGATGTGTGATCAGTGGTAGGGACAACCTGCAGTTCGGAGGCATTGAGATTGGATTCTCCAAAATAGTTGTCATTGGCACCACCCTTCTTGTGATCCTCTTCATTCAACATGATGAAAAGATCCACCGAGCAGGCATTCGGCTCCTCCCCCGGGAAGACATTTATGAAAGAGCAGCCGGTTGAATCACCATGTACATAATCTGAATCTCCAAGACTAGTGTTAGATACATCATGAGGCCAAGTAGTACTATTACTGAACAAACTGCTGTTAGCATTGAATTTAGTTTCCCCTCCTTTGCCAGTCTCCTGCATAATATTGTTAATGGTGGAATCTTCATGGCTAGTACTAGTGTACCAGCTGAGCGAAGCTGGAACATCTGAATTTGAATCAAACTCCTGCAAATTAGAGCATGGGTAAGTGCAAAACAGTTGTGACATGAACTCTGACTCTTCAAATGCAAAAGAGCTCCAGTTTGAATCAGAGATCATCCCAGCTGGTTCCATTGCAAATGATGAAATGGGTAATCTCCAATGGAGCTGGGTAAGGAGGAAGGGAGAGAAGGTGGCAGCTTGTTGGTTAAAGTTATGAAAATAGCCTAATGAAAAGAAGAGAAGTGGGGCTGCATACTTATACCAGTAGCTGTTTAGCAATGTATGCACCCTTATTGACCAACACTTCCCCCTCATACATTCTTCATTGCTATTTTATGTTTATTAATCATGGACAATTCCCACGAGAGGTTGGGCCTACACGCGTTACAGCTCAGAGGTGAAACAGATTCATGGCATGTATGAATAAATTTATAACACACAGAGAAAAAAATGCTGGAGCTAGCCTTTCCAATAAACATCGCTGAGAAACTCGTTGCAAAAACATCTGACTTATTTTGTAACATGATTAGGTTAATATCAGGCTTGAACTGCAGTACTGTGCACGCATATATATATATATATATATATGGACATTCATTATTTGAGAACTACAGGTTCGATCGTCGACCGGTTATAATTGTTATATCCGCAGTTTTAAGTGACAAATACAAATATAAACAAGAGCTTGAAAAATTAGAACGTCTCGTATTTGGGTTCATATTCGAAAGTATTTACGACCGAATTTAAATAAAAAAATGACAAATATATATAAATCCAACAAACTAAAACCGTGGTTGATTGGGTTTGTCCGATTAATGCTCCTGACCCGGGCATTGAACTAGCTCGGGGGTCCGAGGAGGGGAAGAAGAGTCACACTCACACCTAATCATTGAAAGAGTTTGGACCCGTGCTTTGTTTAAGTGAATAAAGTATGATTATTAGTGTGGAAAAACACAGAGAGGAGGATCACGTTCTGGGAGTTAGAACGTGGGAGGGGTGGACATATATGCTGAGTAAGAGAGATAACGAGGAAGAAATAGTATTAATGTTAAGTTCAGATGGAGAACTGAGAGAAGGGTAATCGTGGGGTGGGGAGTACTCATAGACAATATTCTAAAATGTGATCCAACCGAGCAGCATATCCGGAGTTTGCGATTCTTGTCTGCTGAGAAGGATTACATACCTACCAAAGTTTTCATTCCAAGTATCTGCTCCAAAACTGTATACATTGTCACGTATATCAAATACATGTAAGAGTACTATTGGAGTCTGCAGGAATGGAGATACATCGAAAGCTTTAGCGGGCTTAATCTTAATCGTCTCGTATGGTATATGTTCCGGTAAGTAATTAGGTGGAGAGTTGTTGATGTAAGTATTCTTGAGCAGCGTCGGCATTGTTTAATTAGCATGACTTTCAATTTATAAGAAACACGCATCTGACATACATTTATGTACACGTATACCAGGAAAATTTTGTAGCCGAGGAGCCTTTGACAGGAATTAATTTTGATCCTTTAAGCCTTAACTAAAACTAGTTACCCGATTGGGTACATTATTAATTTGTTGGATAAAGCGGCTACGACGTCTCAGTACATACATATTCTATATTAATTTGCTAGCGGGTTTACATTCTTGAAAAGCATGATATGTTTCAATCTAATACAAGAGTTTACAGCTTTTTTCATGCAGATATAAAAGAAGATAAAAAGTATACTGTGTTAACGTCTTGCCTGCGATCTCCAATTGTTCGAACCCTAAATACCATCTACTTGCATGATCATCTAGGTACCACTTACCTAATTACAAAATGGCCAAGTGATAAGTGAGAAGATAAATAGTCATTAGGAGTGGACTAAAAAGGACGGCGAGAGATAGTAGTGATGATCAGCGGCCGGCAGATCATAGTTAGGAAATTGTCCGCAGAAACAATTGCAATCTTTTCTACAATATTTACGGCAGCCATAGATTTCATTAAAAACTGCATATCCTACAGTACTTGATCAACTTGATGTCGATCACAACCCAATCCATCAAGTCTCTCCCATATCTCATGATCGATCCCATATATCGAGATAAGATCTAACCAAGTAACCCAACCTTAGCTCTTCCTTAAAGAATACAACCAAAACACCATAGATTTATGATAACCATCTACCAACCAAAACACCATAGATTTATCATAACCATCTACTCAAATTAAACTTTTAGAATTACGATGGAAGCTAAAACGAAGTTTCATATATTTGGCCTTGCCGTTTGAACTCAATAGAGATTCTGGCGAGCTCCCCGACCCCAATCAAGGCTTATTCAAGTGATTTTCTTGAGAGCTAGCTAGCTAGCTGTTTGATCTTCCCATCATTATTCACTTGTTTTTGCCGGCCATTGCACGATCTTGGCTGCAATTGCGTTTATGCGATACATTAAAGCAACGAACACTTGACGAAAAACATCTCATTTATTAGTACAATATACATATAAATTGTATATATATCATCAAATAGACCGGCCATTGCACGATGAAACGACCGTTGGAGAGATGATTTTCAGAGATTGAGAGCTGTCGCCCATAATTGATATGCTATGACTTAAACAATGTGAAAAGGACAGCTTTCGTACCCACTTTGGGAATGTAGCAAGACATTCATAATTATATCATCACCATTTATTATAATCGTACACGGATACAACATAATGTATATATTTATATATAGATTAAACTTGTTCCTCCGAGAGTTAGATTTCAAAACTTAAAGAGTACAGCAACGTGTTGGCAACGTAGTTTGACAAGTGTTGGTTGTTTGTGTGGATAGTTAATTATGTTTACCTTTTAATAATTAAATTTCTTCGATCTAATTTGCTTGCAGTATATATGCAAAAAAATGGTGTATATAATTTTATAATGGGTTACCTTAGCAAGAGGCATGAATTTTTCTTACACCACAATTTAATTTGGACCATCCTTTTATCTACTTCAAAAATAAAAACACCACTCCACCATTGCCCAGGGCAACCCCGCTACAAGAGCACGCCGTCGGACCCAGCCGCCACTAGCCAGAGTAAAGTTTCGTCCCAAAAAATATTTTTTCCCTTTTGCTCGTGAAATTTTTTTTTGTCATATATATATATATATATATATAGGAGGGTGCTGCTATGCGCAACACCCCAATTGCTGCGCATAGCAACTTATCTAATCTGGACCGCTGGAACTTTTTCCAGCAGTCCAGATTACATTCTGGGCCCCCCCCCCGATTCACCCCCCCACGGGAGCCGCCGTCGCCGATTTTTGATTTTTCCCGCTGTTTTCGCCGCGCCTTCCCGATGCTTCCCGCGCGTCTGTTCCCCCCGTTCTCGCCGCCACACCTTCCCGATGCATCTTTCCCATTCACCTATAAACTCCAGCCGACTACCCGGCCATCGACAGCACCACCACCATCCCACGACGCTCT
>JAVDBV010005131.1:0-11678 GCA_032619315.1 Piper longum | reverse complement strand
GCAGTCACTCAAAGTGCCACGCGCAGGCGGCAAGCGAAGGACCGAATGCAAGCAGCAAGAAAGAGAAAGGCCATGTGCAAGTGGCAAGCAAAACTCCAACAATGATCACTATCAAGTGAAGTTGATGCTCACACTTGGTAGTGATCGCTAGCAAACGTTGCTACTATAGGAAGGGGTCGAAGTGGGTGTACCTCCCCATATAGCGGAGGAAATTTATGGTACCTCCTGCAAGTGGCACCCAAAGTAGCTCTACCGGCAGCCCGAGTACCGGTGTTTCGATCAATATCTGGATTCTGGTTTTTGGAGCAGAATCTGGATTCTGGTATTTGGATTCTTGTATTTGGGGCAGAATTTGGATTCTGGTATTTGGAGCAGAATCTGGATTCCGGTATTTGGAGAGGTATTCTGCTAGGAATCTGAGATGAGGATTGTGACAGTACGGGGACGTTCAGCACATGGATGGCCAAATGCCCACGTGGCACACGGTGACCGCAGTCAACTACCATGGCCGGAATTGGGCAACTCCAGGGGATGGCACCAATTGATGTGGCGGCAAATTGGTCGGAGGCAGTAGGGCAAGGGTGGCAAGGCTGCCGGGAAGTAGGGCACGGGGCTGCGGGGCATGGGCTGCAAGACCGCGGAGAGGTGGGGACGTGGGATGACCGAACGAGGGCATTGTGTCTGCAGGTATGGTGGCGCTTGGGGGCGGGGCGGGGCGGCTGCATGCCTGCATGCCATTAATGCGGCTAGATCAAGTGCACCATTTAATGGTGCATGTGGCCCAAATAATGGGGCCAAAATTGCTGCCGTTTTTTTAAAAGAAATGGAAAATTTGAGACCTAAACTTTGGTGACAAGTCGATGGAAAATTTTGAAAGTTGCACTACCAAATGTTCGGTGACTAATTTTGGTGGCTTGTATTTTGTACACTAAAATTTCAATGTCAAAAAGGTGGCAAAGCTTATCTGTTATAGAAAGTTTGGTGACAATTCGGTAGCAAATTGTTAGGCAACTAGTATTCGATGCTTAAATGGTGGCCTATTTTCATGTTGATACCAATCAGTAACTTTTCATTGATTACCAAATTCGTCACTATTTTTTGGTGACAAAATAATGGCTAATTTGTCACTGAAAATTTGAAACTCAGAAAACCCTTTTTCCTGTAGTGTCAGGATATTATATTCTTTCTTTTTACAATTTACTATTTTTTTACGTCCAAAAGCATTTTGAATCAACTTCAGAGATGACAAGTCAAATTCTATTAAGGGCTCCTTCCCTTTTTTTCATTGATTGACTCATTGAGCCATTCAATTAAAATAATTGAAACATATTATATTCTTAAATTTGACTAAATTAATATTTTAAACTAATGAAAAATATATATTTATTAGTTCCAAGTGTTAAAAAGATCAATATATACTTGTTTTGTATAATCTTTTGTTTAGTGAATTGAAAAAATAATATAAATAACCTTGAATTAACTTGAAGCCGACTTCACACCATAGAATTGCTGAGTCTTGAATTTCTAAACTTAACTTTGTAGATTTACTAAGTTGCAATTATTATAAGACAATATGTTGACCCGTACCAAGCAGAAATTAATGGGCATGTATATCACAAATTGATTAAGTCACCTTTTTAAAAATGATTTACTCAAATTGGAGATGTATATCACATCCTCATTAATATGTTATGTAATACCCCGATTTCGGTCCACAAGTAAACTGAATCACAAATGTTCCCATTGAGCCAAATCGTGTTTAAATTTGATGGTCAGTAAGACTCGATCGATAAAATAGACCGAAACAACCTGCTTGGCATCATCAAAATGGATGACATTGTTAAATATATGTCAAAACACATAAAATATAAATAAAAGTAAGAAACAAATCAATTGCGGTGAGCTCAAGTGTGTGCAGTGTTTATCTGTCCTCCTACCGAAGTAGACTAATGATTGAAGGACCTATATATATATAATATAAAAACGTTAATAGCAAGTGTTACTGGTCTGAAATATAACAAATACAAACTAGTAAATGGGTATTCCATTACCCGTAAAATTTTATTAAACTTTAGAATTACCTCACACTTGATAGGAAGCAAACATATTTAAAAAATTGTTGGTGCGCATGTGCAGGTAATATTCATATTTATACATACAATGCTTATGCCCTCTCATCTTCCATATTGCACCCGCCATGGTACTCGAGTGGCAAAAGGAATGATTAAGTTAGTGCAATAAATTTTGAAAATGTGCTCCACTACACAATACCCTCATACGCCACGCGGGTTGAAGGAGTACGAGAGTAGTCCATACATATCTCCATACCGCTCACTCTCTTTTCTGTCAAATCCATAAAACTACGTGTACTTATATAATAGGTTTGAGGGAAAGGGTTGTATAATATATTTCTGGAGCTTTAGTTTTAAAATTGAGAAGGGAATTCATCCTGGTAGTTTTGTTAAACATGTTTAGAAAACACAGTTAAATGTTCTAACATCGGAGGGATTGGATAAAATGCCGCTGATGCCATCCTACTTCTAAAACACGGTTAATCTCCACAAGCATGGAGTCAAGCAAAGATCAAGCAAATAGAGAATCTTGTGGTCCAAGCTCCAAGGGCATCGACACATCTACGGCAAGTTCGGACATTGTAACCTACAACAAAACCTATTATTAAGTAAAATACTAATGTCTCTACATGATGCATGCTCGTGGTGTGTGCTTCTCTCATCAATACATCTTAATAAAGAAAACAGTGTTAGCAAGCCTACAACTAAACACCCGGCAAATAAATCGAGACATAATAAAAAGAAATAACAAATAAATAAATAAATAAATACAAACATAGATAATTAGGTAAATAATAAGTACATTAACATAAATAATTCTCTAATAATAAAATAATTACATAATTATACTATATAAATACACGGTTAGGGACAAGTAAATTTCACATATACTCGTGTCTACTCGTGCTAGTAAATATATAAATAATTAAATAAATAAATAAAAAATTATTCTATAAATAAATAAATAAATAAAATAACTTTAATTAATCTTGAATAATAACAATAATAATAATATCATACTAACAAATACGGAATATATAATTAAATACAAATGTATAATAACATACATGCATGGACAAATAAATAAATAAATATATCAATTTAGTAAATATCATAAGACTAATATTCATGGGTAAATATTAATAATAACAAATAATCATGTAAACATTCATAATATACGATAAATATATATATATAAATAAATAAATAAATAAAATCACTTATAACATCAAAATATACTAAATAATGTAAATAAGCATATAAACTAATATATGAGTTCTCGAATTGCAAAAAAGGGTTAAAAAACGGTCGAAAACATGTTGAAAATGAGCTGTAGAGGACCAAACTGAGCTAAACCAAACCGAATTGGGCTGAGTGAATATAGTCTGGGTTAAATAAACTGTTGTACTGGGTCAGTACAGCTGGTTTGACTGATGGACAAAAACACGGAGATGGGTTCGGACTAGAGGACTCGGGCATGGCCAGGCAGACGCGAGTGCAGGCTGGCCGACATAAACATGGGCAAACTGGCTAGACGGGGTTACCATTGCCAGTTGAGGGAAATGCCGATGGTGGAAGCAGCCGGCGGTCGAGATCGACAGAGGGGAGGGAAGGGAACGTGTGGTGATGGTGATCGGGAATGTCCGGCCATTGGTTGGCCAAAAAATGGCCTGATCGGGTATTGCTACTGGGAGAAGTGATATCGCCGACGACGATTAAGGCTATCGCTGAGCTTGGTGTCAGTCTCAAATGGAAGATCTCGGAGAGGGGAAGCAATCGAGGACACTTGCCGGTGCCGGAAAATGGCCGGAATGTGTCAGCGGCGGAAATCGATTCCAAAAACACCATCTCTAGCGGCGACTACGGCACAGCTGGTGGTGATGGTGGGAATGGACCAATAGCCGGCCATGAGGTGGTCATGGCCATACTAATCTAGTAACCGGAGGAGGGTCGGGGTCTCGCGGCAGAGAGCCAAAGTGATCGCGGCGTTAATGTGTAAAAGTTTGAAAGTCATGAAAAATTTGTAAAAGATAACTAGGTGGAAGCTAGGGTTGATGTGGAAAGTTCAAATCTTGCCACATGGCACAATTTGAATGCCAGACAACTCGTGGTCTAGTGGCACACACCTGTGGGTATATGCACTATATATATAGATAGAAAGCTCGGATCGAGACCATCCAAAGTCAAAACTAACTCGATTCTTTAAAGTGACTCTCTCGCTAGGAATCGAGGCAGGAAGGCTAAAAGGGCGTCAAACCCTGAAGTCATTTGAATGAAAATGTGTGACTCAATCAAGATGGGCCCACATGGGCACAATCCAATGATCAAAAATCCCAATGATGCTTGTAAATGAGATACCCTGAAAATCCCAACTTGCTACTAAATGCTACTATGGCCTAGATTTAGACCTAAAACTCTAGCTAACTCATAAAAATCATGTATACATGCGTATAACTACTAACTCATGCTCTGTTATAGCCTAACTCAAGCAATTATCTGCATGTTGGGCATACTCGGCCACCATAAAATGCTGCCATCTAGGCCCCATACTCATAGTTTAAAAATGGGTCTTGCTCGTGATCCCTCGAATTGGCTCGAGACTGATCTGCACCGGGCAGAACTAAAAATTTTGTAAAACACTAACCTGAAGCTGGTTTTTACGACCTCTCCTCCAAATAAAAATTTGGTCCTAGAAAATTCTCACTTTAAATGCAATCAGAAGACTCAACTGAAGATGCCACTGAGTTGGCAAACCTAAAGCTATTTAGCTATAACAAGGAGGGTAGCTTTCCCTCAAAGGCCAGCTGCATACCGTCCAAACATACCAGACATGATGCTAAAACTCTGAACATTGACGAAGCTTACTAGTTCTTTAATAATCTGGCTGGATGGACTACATGTGATTGAATTATTTGGTGAAACATGTCATACATACTGGAATCATCTGACTGGACTGACCATATGTGCTCGAATCGTCTTGCTGGACTAGCTCCTAGGGTTGCAAACAATGGGGACTAAAATGCAATGACCTTAGCAGCAAAAAAAAACAAGTTTCACCCCTAAGGGTCTATTGGGTGGTCAAACAGGCACTCTAAAGTACTGCAGGGTACTAGTATGTGTTACATGAGTAAAAAACTATGTCGGTACGAGACATGTGGTGCACAATCTACCCATGTCTACTTGATCTTTATCAATGTGAGAGCTCAACTACGTGTACCCTTAGGGCACTCTTCTACAAGTCCTAATGATATACTAGATGTCCTCCAAGTCCTGCTAGCTTATGGTTGACTCTAATATAAAGTAAGGGTATATACTAATGGGTTGTACGGTTCACTGTCGCCAGTCAAGGTCAAACACTTAGATATCCTTGTAAGAAGATCTAGACCACTTACTGGATCCTAACCAACTCAGTCCCGAGTCAAGTATCTCACACTATTCTCAAATATAACAAGGAAAACTGGTATGACTCTACTGTGGGGTATGACTCTAGCAACTATTTACATAACTATTATCTGCTCCTGATGGGAGCTTGTAACAAGTGTTTCTAAACCAGAAAATAACTAGTATAAATTAGAAATTGGGTATACCATTACCCACGGAAACTTATTAAACTTCAGAATTGCCTTATACTGGGCGGTAAGCAAACATACTTAAAAAAGTGTCAACACGTATGGACGGCCAATATTCATATTCATACATACCTATCTTGAGCTTAAAAAAGTGTCAACACGTATGGACGGCCAATATTCATATTCATACATACTTAAAAAAGTGTCAACACGTATGGACGGCCAAAGGGAGAGTCCTACGGAACTGTGGTCAAACTCCAAGCACATCGACACATCTACCGTGAGCTCGGACTCTGTAACCTACATTGAAACCCACTGGTAAGTAAAATACCGATGTCTCTATATGATGCATACTTGTGGTCTATACTCCAGTCATCAATACATCCTAATAAAGAAAATAGTGCTAACAAGCCTACAACTAAACACCTGGCACATAAAATCAAGACATAATAATAATAAATAACAAATAAATAAATAAACAAATAAATACACTGATAGATAATTAGGTAAATAATAAATACATAAACATAAATAATACTCTAATTATAAAATGATAATATAATTATAATATATAAATACATGGATAAGCATGAGTAAACACGCACTGGAGAACTCGGGCATGGCTAGGCGGATGTGAGCACGGGTAGACAAACATGAACACAGGAAAATGATGACATGTGTAGAGTGGGATGCAATAAATCCACCACTCGGAATGTGTTCTTACCTATTAAAACAAATCATGATATAATGTGACAATAAAGCGTGATCGAGTCCTAAATGAGCCTAGTAGAAGCTCCGATCGTGTCCAAGCGCCTAGGCGGTGAACTCCAACTTGGTACCTACACATCAAACTAAAAGCCAATGCCCATTAACTGAATGATGCATCAAACATCATAAGCATACACCACATCATACATCAATCACACATAAGTTTTCCTACGTTACGTTGCATTAGATTATGATAATTACTTAGTTTACCTAATTAGTTCCTTGGCATCCGTTTTAATACACTTCAATCAGACAATTCATATTTTATTTTGATTTACAATAAAAATATCTAGCACTTAAATGCATCAATCCTAGCATGTTGTTCTAACAATCATCAATTTTAAATAATTAAATCGGAGGTAATTATACCTCGCGTCATCAGTAATCGGCGATGGCTAGGGTCTCGTTGCTTGTCTCGGAGCTCAAATTCACTGTTTTGCAGCATCCGAAGTTCAGTTAGGTTCGATTGGGTGAGCTCAGTGGAAGATCTTATGAATTCCAGCGAATCCGATTTCTCGGTTGTTTTGGGTGGTTTTTCAGCAGTTTCTGGTAATTTTCTGACGGCTTTTCAGCAACTTTTGCCAGTAGCGGCTAATTGGTGGGATGGTGGTCATATGGGGAACTGTTGGCACCAGCTTGATGAGCCCGATGCATCTAGGATGTCGATGAGGTCAGCGGAGGTGGCAGCTCACCAAAAAAAGACAAAAATTGTGGCAGTTGACGGTGTGGAGATCCAACTAATATGAGCAGCGCTTGGCTCCACTCCGGTCGAGGAAGGTCATGGGAGGGCGGCGACTAGAAAGCGGCAGCAATGGTCTCTAGCGGCAGGATCGGCGATGGGAGCGTGGCGCTAGGGCATGGCTCCCTTGGATCGTAGAGGCTGAGCGGCAGCCGGAGGCGCTCAGGGCGACATGGAGAACATTAATTAAATAAAAAAATTAAATACAAAAATGATAATATTAAATGTGTTTATCAACTCTTTCTCCATCTTTATAAAATTTCTAATTTAAGTAATTAACATTTCGAAAAATAATGATTTTAATGAGATTTTTAAAAGTATAATTTTTAATCTATTCAGAAATAATAATTTTAATCTATTCCGTATGGTTGCCGGTATTGTCGCCGAGTGAAGAGACATGGCCGGCGGCGATCGCCGCCATGGCTAGGTTGGTGTCCGGGTGGTTAGCTTCACCGAATGACACTCGCTGGTGTTGGAAAATGGCCTGAAAGCGTGCTAGCGGCGACTAGGGTGGCGCCGGTGTTGTTGGTGGGTATGGACAAATAGTCGGCCGCAAGGTAGTCATGGTTGTACTGATACAGTGGGCGGAGCAAGGACGGGGTCTCAGTCGTGGCGAGCAAAGTGGTCGTTGTGTTATGGTGTAAAAGTCTAAAAGTCATGAAAAATCTTTGAAAGATAACTGGGCGGAAGCTAAGGTTGATGTGGAAGGTTCAAATCTTGCCACGTGGCATGATTTGAATGTCCGACGACTCATGGTCTAGTGGAACCCACCTATGGGTATATGTACTATACATATTGACAAAAAATTCGGATTGAGACTGTTTAAAGTTAAAACAAACTCGAGTCCTAAAAGTGACTTTACAGGCAAGAATCGAGGCAAGAAGCCTAAATAGTCATCAAACCCTGAATTCAATCGAGTGAAAATCTACGACTCAATCAAGCTGGGCCCACATTGGCACAATCCAATGATCCGAAATCTCTATGATACAAGTAAATGAGATACCCTGAAAATCCCAAATAGCTACTAAACGTGCTAATGGACTAGATCTAACCCTAAAACTCTAGCTAACTCATAAAAATCATGTATACCATGCGTATACACTTATAACTGACGCTTTGCTGTAGCCTAACTTAAGTATTCATCTGTATGTCGGGCATACTCAGCCATCATAATATGCTCATATAGCCATCTAGTTAATGGATGTGAGATTTATTTAATGATATCACTCAATTGATAAACCTAAGTCATCTCATCAAAATCTTTTAATTAAGTTGAACCACTATAAGCCTATTCTCACTAACATAATAAATTTTATCATAAAAAAGACTATATATAACCTATCTTAAGAAATTAATAAAAGAACTCAATACTTGCCTCTGATTAAAAGTAGAAAGTAGGAAGTATTGCTAGTTTAAAAAAACAAAAGTAAAAATAATGAATAAAATTATTATAATATATGTTCACAATCAATTAGGATTTATCTTTAATTCAGTTAGAGTTAATCAACATCAATATCTAATATATTAAATTATTATAATAATCTATCTTATTATTTAACCAGAGTTTATCTATAAAATTGAAATTTATCAATTCCATAAGTTGCGCATGATGTGACATATTGTATACTTTTAACAAGACATAATGGCTTGTGTGCTTTATTAGTATCTTGAGTTTTGCGATCCGAAATTGTGAACATGAATACAATTCGCCTGGAAATCAAAGAGACACTTGCTTTATAAATTCAACCTAATAAAAAATGGTGTTTCGGCTTTCACTAACTTCTATGCCAGTGAATGCTACCTACTATTATTACACCAATATATGTGTTCATACAACTATTGTAAAATATTTTTTAAAAATTGTTAAACATGATCATTAAATTATGATCGAAAAACAAATCCAAAAGGTTAGCTATATGTATCCTCATCATCCAAACAAGTTAGAGCTGGGATGAAACTTGGTGGCGGCTTCTTCTAAGTATATCGCGGACACCACCACCTAACCAAAGTTGAGATGCTGCAGCTCATAAACTGCTACCAGCGAAGCTTTTTGAGGTGACATTTGGGCATACCCCACCATCGTGGTGGTGGCGGCGAAGCACCCCTTTGAAGCAACTGAAATTCTGCTTTGAAGACCCTCGCTTCTGCAATGAAGCTCATATTAGCGCAGAAAATGGTCAACAACATAATTACCGCCATGGAAAGCTCTTTCTTGGGCTGGCGAGCCATCTAGTTTTAGAAGACATTGTTAAGTATTCGTCAAAATATATCAAATATACAAAAAAGTAGAAAAGAAAATAACTTATGCGGAGCTCAAGTGTGTGTAACATTCATCTGTCATATATATATAATGTGAAAATGTCAGTAACAAATGTTAATGGTCCGAAAAATAACTAGTACAATCTAGCAAATGGGTATTCCATTACTCATGAAACTTAGGAATCTTAAGAATTGTCTCACACTAGGAAGTAAGCAAACAACTTAAACATGCGCCGGCTCACTTGCACGGCTAATATTCATATGCACAACAGAACGCTTACGCCCCCACATCTTCTATATTACACCCGCCATGGTACTTGATTGGCAACAGGAGCGGTTAAGTTAGTGCCACAAATTTCAGAAATATGCTGTGCAATGCAGTACCCATATACATCACACTACTTCAAGGTTTGAAGGAGCACTAGTGCAATGTATATATATCTCTATACCGCTCACTCTCTTATTTTTGAAATCTGTAAAAATGTGCATACTTATATAATAAATATAAGAAAGAGGCTTGTATCATATATTTTTGGAGCTTCAGTTCGAAAAACAACAAGGGATCTCATCCTTCTAGTTTATTAAACATCTGAAGAAAATACGGCTAAATGACCCGACATCACAGGGATTTGATAACACGCCACTGATGTCATCATACGTATAAAACACAATTAAACTCACTATGGAGGGAGTCAAGTAGAGAGTGAGAGTCCTACGGCGAGTTAAATAAAATATTAAGATCTTTATATAATGCATACTCGTAATGTGTGCTCACATCATCAATTCATCCTAATAACTAGAACACTGCTAACAAACCTATAACTAAACATTCGGCACGTAAATTGAGAAATAATAATAATAAATAACAATGAAATAAATAAATACACTCATAGATAATCAAGTAAATAATAAATACATGAACCTAAATAATACTCTATAAATAAAATGAAAATATAATTATACTATATACATATATGGGTAAACACGTGTAAATATTATATATACTTGTGAAAGTGACATATAAATAAGCAAAAAATTAATACTCATTAATCATGAATAATAATAATATCACAATTATACAATACAAGAATACATAATTAAATACAAATACATAATAACATAAACGTAACGAATAAATAAATAAATAAATAAAAACAATTTAATAAACATAATAAGACAAATATTAATAAGAAAATATAATATATATAATAATAAAGAATCATGTAAACATTCATCATATACGAAAAACATATATATATATATATATATAAACACTAATAAATACATAAATAAATAAATAAATAAAAATACTTATAACATTTAAATATGATAAATAATGTGAATATGCGTCTAAACTTATGTCTTGAGAAATGGCCGAAAAAGAAAATGAGGTGAACCGGAGTGAACCAAGCTGAACCAAACCGAACCGAGTGGGCTGAACCAACCTGGTTTGGGTTAACTAGAAAATGGCTGAGTTGACTGGGCGGACCTAAACTGGACTGCTGAACTCAGGCATACACTGGTGTGTTGGTAAACAAGATCCTGCAAGCGGACGCGGTGATAATGGTGGAAATCCTCAAAATCGTGGGAAATTTCAATAAATCAATATGGTGAAGCGAGGGCTGATGTGGATGGCTCAAATCTTGCCATGTGGCATGATCTAAACATCTGACAACCCGTGGCCTAGTGGCGCTCACCTACGGTGTATGCAATATATACTAATCTAAGTTACACTAGGAAAAACTATCTCGGTGTGATGTATGCAACGGAACATCTACCCATGCCTCCTTGATCCTCATCAATGGGATAGGTCAACTATGTGTACCCTCAGGGCACTCTACTTCAAGTCCTATGGCTATAGTAAGGTGTCATGCGAGTCCTGCTAGCATATTGTAGACTCTACTACCAAATAAGAGAATAAACTAATGGGTTATATCGTTCACTGCCCACCCAAATGTCCCTACAAGAGGAACTAGACCGATCACCAGGCCATAGCAAACTTTGTCCTAAGTCAAGTATCTCACTCTATTCCATAATAGAATAAGGACAACTACTATAACTCTACTGTGAGCCATGACTCTCGTAACTATCTATATGACCACTAACTGCTACTAAAGAAGGCTCTTCGTGATGGAATGGAGGCGAGAACCCATGTACATATGCATAGTTGAAAAAATCAGAATCAAAATCGGAATTATTTTTTTGAGGGAGTCACTAAATTAGATCGAATAGGTCTAAATCGGCTAGGAATCGGTTCATTTGAATCGGTTC
>JAVDBV010005130.1:0-11197 GCA_032619315.1 Piper longum | reverse complement strand
CTATGGAGTTAAAAAAGACTTGAAATTAAGGTTAACATGAATTAACTTTGAGATGATTCCATTACATAGCTGATTCAATCGAGTCCGAGTTCAAATTTTGGGATGAATCTTATGAGGAGAGGTTTTCAATTTCAACAATTAAACAACAATAATTATTATAAAATTTGTAGTATTGCATTTCATAAAGCCAAAGAACAACAATAAGGTTGCGACGTTGAGGCTACGTACTGCATGCATGGTTTATAATTGTAACAGTTTACCATTTGTACATGCACATTTACACACCTACGTAATTTGCATGGATTTATACCATATATGCATGCACGTCTTGTTTTATACCAGATCAAGAGAATTGCATCTTTCAAGAAGGCTAATTAAGCGAAGGGAAGTTGATCGAAGTAGTATAAGAGTTGCAAGGTATATAAATTATACGTATAGTATTCGCATCATATATCATCCTTCAAGTTAGTTATTAAGATTCAAAACAAATCTAAAAACTCACTACATCAAATTTAAATAAGGATTAGTGTTTTTTTCTGATCTATGATTGATGATCACTAATTAAAGATAATTAAGGTAAAGCAAGTGGAGAAAAGAGAGGGCACCAGGTAATTCCCATGGATTAAACTTGTAGATATCGATCTCTGCAATGATGGACACCACAGTAGAGTGAGAAGAGGTGACCTTTTGCCTAAGGTAGTGAACAATCAACTCTTGATCTGTTGGGTGGAATCTAAAACCTGGAAGTACGTCAGGATTGTTGCATATATTTAAAACCTCCATCGAAGAGCAACGTCTAGCTATAGCCAGGTAATAGAATTATACTTGCACTATATAATATGCCAATACTTTGTTTCTCTGCCTCTCAAAAGTTTGGGGGAAGAGGAGCTGGAGATTGGCTGTGTATTCTTGTAGAGACCACCAACTCCTTACTCTTATAGTTATCCTGTTCATTGTCGCCTTGTCTGATCAATATCAAACCAATTCCTACATGACATGACCCATTATATTATATATTGATCAGGGTCATTCTAAGGTGATATTCATAGATATACTTGTTTGGTACCATGCTTTCGAAAATATTCTATGGCTTTTATACTTGGAATATTTATTTTTGAACGCCAGTATAGGTGTTAAACATGAAATTTTACTGTACCATCTGTTTCAAAATATTTACAGTACTTAGTTACCCTAGTGCGTGTGTTGTACTACCTATATTATAATTTTCGTGAATGAAGCCATAGATTTTAGTACCCTGTTGATAACATTAATGATTATGAAAGAGATGGTGGTGAAAGTAAACATCAAGAGCCAAGGTTTCCACGAGAGCAATGGATCATCAATGGCGAAAATACATTATTGGTCACCTCTTTCAAGACAAACATGTCGCAGGAGAAAGAGTTTTACTGGAACATGTACATGATATTCACCTATATACACACAGCTCGTATAGCTTATAATATCACATATGAATGATACCATTCAAATATGAAAGACCACTTTCAAAGCTCATATTATAGCGATATTAATATTCATTTACAAGAGAGAAGACTCTAGCTAGTTGCAATGCTCAATGTTCGACAAGTATTTGGTTGATGGCTAAAACCTATTACATAACCAAATTAGTTCTTGCGTACGATTTTTTTATGTCCAAAGAAATAATGATAGCAGCTAATAACTATATAAATTACATAATTTCCTTAGTTGATTAACGACAACATATGACAAAAGAATTAACAATTTATCAATTCAAAGTACTCTTTTGGATAGAGATATTTGGTTTCTTTTCATCAACAAGGTGAGTTATTATTTTTTCTACTTGGGCATGGCCGTATGTGTATGGAGGCCACTGCTATGATCGATTAGTCCCGAATATATTCCATAGTTTGAAAGTAATAGTGTTTGGGAGGAAGAACAAGAAGAGACAATGCTACAAACAAAAGAAAAAGAGACGAGAAATGTTGAGGTGCCAACCTTGCAATTTTGGTGTAAGAAAAGATGGTTCAGAAGGTGACAGCAAATGTTGTATATGGGAATGTCAATTTCTAGTTTCTTAGGCGGCATCGAAAGAATGGCCCAGCTATAGACAGCACCATTCCTTTGAGGATAAGCAAGGCATATAAACTATTAATTAAAAAAAAAATGATCATACAAAGTCAATTTTTAGACGATGAAGCTAAATATAACTGTATCTTATAAGTGTTCATATTGCCGGGCATCTTCTCAAGGCCCATTGGGCCAATTTAACTTGAAACTCTTCATGGGCGAAAGTGGTGTTAAATGCTTCTTGTGTGTGCTTTGGAAACCAAACATTGCCTCCTTGGATTCAGACCAGTAGGATCATCAATTATTGTCATTAGGAGCAGCCGAATTTGCGTCCGCCCTCTGTGGACGTACATGGGGATGCAATGAGCACTGACCGTTGATGATCAGTGCTCCATGAATCCCCATGTTCGTCTGTAGTGGGCGGATACAATAACAAGTAGTGCATTAGGAGCTATATATATAACAAGGGAAAAATTAAGGTGGGTTATTCCTTATATATAGTTTATACAAGATACGCCATTAATTTAAACTTTTCTTGGTGGGTCTCATAAGATAAAATTTACATATATAAAAAATAGCGTATATAAATAACATGTTGATAAATTTTTATCTCAATGATCTATTCTTAGTTTTATAAAAAATATATATACTAGTTGATTTCGAGTGGTGGGATCTACTAAATTATTCCAAATAGAAGTTGAAGTTCATATAAGCACATGTATATATGGCTCTATCCACAAATAGCAAGACTCAATTCTATAGCACCAACCAATATTGTTTAATTTGTCACTCCCAGATGTTAGGTTTATCGTTGTGTCAAGTTGTAAAATTTATAGTTTCCACTTCCCAATACTTATAAACGATTGCTTTGTAGTTATACGCCCCAAAAAAGAAGTTTAAATGAGAAAAGAAAATTATTATCAGAATGAAAAAAAAGTTAGTGACGAAATTTACAATGATGCATTTGAAGTTTAGTGATGAAATTTTGTCAATGTAGCCATTTTCTTGTTCTACTATTCAAACAAATTACTCTGCTTTTTTTTTAAGGCAAATCTCATAAAATTGTTCTTCTTTTTCATCCTTGTCATCAAAGGGTTTCATAAACACGAAGCAACAAGGTCTACTTCATACATGGGTATTAAATTAATTAATTAAGGCATATATATTAAAAAAATCCAATCATAGTTCTTATTATGTATTGAATGGCACAAACATGAACATGTTTCTCCTTGTCGGGTCTAAAAACCCATATCTATATTATTTTCTTACCCTTGGTGAATTTTGAAATGGGTCATAACAGTTTTCACAACATGGGGATGGCATAAGAAGAAAAAAAGGATAAGAAGAGAGTTGGCGAAGATCTTAGGCCAAAATATACAGACCTAACTGGGGAAGATAAAAGTTTGAAACCTCAGTATAAACACACAACTATGATGACAAATAGGGAGGCTTGACATTGATGCTAAGAGAAGAAGAAAAGAAGCAGCCGGAGATGAAAGAAGTAGGATAGGAAGAAGGAAGGGGAGGAACCCTTCATTGGAGATCCATCTTCGGCGACCCCCAAGCCCACCATATTAGAGTTTAGAGTGCCTTCGACACAACCCAGCCAAAAAAGCCCGACCTTGTCGAAAAAGCTTCGAGAAGTGGCTGGACGGAGTTGTAAAGTACCATCAGGTAGCCATCTTTCCGTCCTTCGTTCAGTCGATCCAAGCCATCACCGGACACACCACTACCTCTACTGAGTTCCCCTTATAGCTGGGAACAAAACCCATGTGAGAGCCACTGTCGGAGAAGACCTCAGTTGTCGGAAAAGTCACCCAAAATAGGTCCACTAGATCAATGTGAAAGCAGGACAAGGCCAACTTCTTAGACTTTGTCTGCCGATCACCGCCGCCGAAGGACAGGCTGCCACCTCCAATCGATTGCCCTTATCTCCGGGTATAAGCCCAAATCAAGTAAAGCCGAAGTAAGCCACCAACTTCATGGGCGATAGAGCTCGGCCGAAAACCAGTTCCATCAGAACTTTCCACCTTCATTGCCACTCGGTGGTGCTGCCACATTTTGTTGGAACACCTCCCAGCATCTCACTAGTTGGAGATCTACCTATCTAGGCGATCGCTACAAGCCTCAGGCACCAGAAACGCCATCATAGGAGCCACCAAACCTAGTGTTGCATCATCGTCGTAATCACATTGGTTGGGCCCATTTGCTATTTATCGCGTATGTAAGTTCGTTATTGTTCACGACCTGAGAAGCAACCTGACGAACTGATTGCCTAAGACCCAAACCCGCGACCACATCCATATACCCACCCGTGACCCGAATTGAATTGGTGTAGCATGTGCCGCCTACAACCCGGCACACCCAAAAACCTTTCGAAGCCTGCGCAAGCCACCAGATCTGGTCCACCATTTTTCTGGTTTGTACTAACGTGAAATGGTTCGGCAAGCCTATTTTCACTCCAGAAATAATTTGAAGGCCTTCTTAACATTGGATTAAGATAAAACTTGCTAACCCCACCATATTTGGATGTTCCAAACGCAATGGTGAAGTTATTCTGAAGATTTGAAGACTAGAAAGAGTTAAACCAGGGCATTGGATTCAAAGTTATCAAAGATGAATTTATTTAAAGGCAAAAAAATTCACTGTTTTGTGTAAAACACAAAATTAAAAAAGAAATAGTGGATTGTGAGTACCAATCGTGGATTGACTTAGGTATTTGAATTGAACCCTAAGGAAACCACATGAAAATCTTCGGAATTTATTCATTACACTCGATATTTTATTTTCTGCTCACATGATTTCATTGCACGACAAGAGCACCTTTGCTCCTACCGAAGCCACTTATTCAACCCAATGAGAAGACATAATCGTAATTTGCAAGGACGACAATCCTGCACCCGAACATACTTTGGCGACTCCACTGGAGACCAGTCAGAAGGTAGCAGTGCTATTTAAAGATGTTTGTGCAAGTAAGAAGAAATGACACAAGAGACGAGAAATGCGACATGACCAAGAAGTGGTAGTGAAGATGATCCATCCACATCTACTCAAGGATGGCAAAGTCAATTTGAAACAAACGTGGAAGTAAGCCAACACATAGTGGAAAATGTGTGCGATAGAATCCAATAGCTCAAAGGAGTCCTGAACGTAGGAACTGACAAAAGAATTACTCTAGGTAGAAGCATGCTGATACGAGAAGAATGCAACTAAAGTCCATGAAGTAACGAAGAGTTGAATCTATTGTTAGAAGTTGGACAAGTGCTTTTGACGGCAACAAATCAGCTAAGTGGAGGACAAGTACAAAATCAAACTATTGAATAAAAATTTTGCCAAAGTGAAGAGTGGATGTAGTAAATTGAGGATATGATGCAACAAGTGCTCATCGAGATGCAACGAGCTAGTGCTGCAACTGGAAGCTCGTCGAGACGAGAATACAACTATCCCATGCAACGTCCAATAATGGACCAACCCTTGGAGGCCAGACAAATCTCTTCCACCTATGGAAATCCAATTGTATCTATCTCACCCCCAGCTATAGAAACAATTGCCACAACATTGAGGACATCCCTCATGAAATTAGCATTTTTTCTTTGATTTAAGGTATTGAGTTCATCCACCAAGCATCCACAACATCAACTTCACTGCCCAAATAGATTTGGGCGCAACATAACTGGCTATATCAACCAAGTAGGAGTGAGCCTTGGTTTCCACAGCCACCATACTACTCGTTGCCATACCCATACTAGTGGTGTGCATGTTCCCAACAACCATCTTCTATGGTGTTTCCACTATCAATCGCAACCATTGTGCCCATCTCAATGATACTGCCAACAAGTCAAATGCCACCTCCTATTACAATTTTGCCATCAAGCCAGCCACAAGCCCAGTTGCCAACTATGCCAGTAATGCCAGTGTCATACTTATACTATGAAGAGTTAAAAATAGAAATAGATGCACAAGTTGCACTTATCATTGCTCTGATTGGAAAGAAAGATAAAGAATCAATCGAAGCGACAAAGCATCTCTATCCCTTAGCTGATGAAGTCTACACAGAAGTTTTTCTTGAGAAGTACAAGCTTCCTTCCTTTACGAAGTTTGATGGAGACAACAACCTGAAGATCACATTACAATCTTTGAGTTTGAGTGCGGAGCAATCTTGACAAATGAAAAGCTAAAGTTTCAATAATTCCCAATATCTATCAATGGCAAAGCACTAAAATGGTTCAACAACCACCTAACTGGATCGATTAGTTATTGGGAGAAACTTGTCGAGAAATTTAGAGCCCACTTTCAGTCAATGAAGATCCCAATAAAGATCAAGCACTTAAGGTAATATTAGAAAGAGTCGAGTAAAGAATTTGCTACATATGTGAAAAGATTTAAAAGTTTGTCATTTCAAATGAAGGAGACTCTAGACATCAAAGAGCTTGTGAAGATTTATGCAATAATGCTTGCAGCCACATGGTTCCTAAGTGGTGCACAATATAATACATTTTAAGAACTCTTTGAAAGAGTGCCAATATATGAGAAAATTAATAGAATTTTGGCTTCAACAAAGAATGAAGAAGCCTAAAGCAATGCAGTCACCGAGCTTAGTCACATGGATCACGAGTGGCAAGTGAAGATGAAAAATAAAAGTGAAAATCCAAGAAATGCGCATCGAGAGCCTCAATAACGGCATGAATGAAAAAATATAGAAGATTACACCTTCAACATTACAGGTATTGAGAGATGGTCGACGTGTTGAAGAGCAAAGGAAAGATTAAGCCATGGTCTCCGAAAAATATATTGAAACCAGAAGGAAAGAAGGAGGAAAAATTTTGTCGATTTCACCAAAGGATAGGTCATTCGATAGTGAGATATAAAAACTTGATGGAAAAGATCTAAGAGTTGATTAACAAATGTGAGATCAAGTACAAAGTGCCAAGTTCCAATGTGATGATAGTGAGCCACTCATCTTCACTAATGAAGACTCATAAAGGAAAAGAGAAATAAGAAGAGGAAATGAATGTCTAAATGGTTAAAGTCAAAGACATGGAGGTGTTACTTGCTTTCACTGAAAGAGTGAAGAAAGTATGTTCTACAACTCTACCGATTCAAAATTTTAAAGTTCAAGCTGGTTAATGAGCAAGACTTTACGAAGAAAATGAGTTCGATAAAAAAAAATATGGAAGCCCAGTTTGTTGTCCAAACAACTTCAACTCAAGAGGAAGTCAACTTGAAGAATGCAATGCAGCAACGACAAAAAGATAGTGATCTAAGGAATCGACATTACATTGGAGGAGACACACGACTTGTTGCAGTGGGTCATGATTGTTCTTATTCAAGTCTTATCGCCCTAATCTCAAGTACATTTTGCACCAGCAACCCTTTCATGATCAAGTGTCAGTTACGAGGTGAAAACTTAACGATGAAGACTTGGTGAATGTACTCAAAGAGCAAGAGGAATTTAACACAAACACAAGATCAACTCCTCACCTTCGCTTCTTTGTGTTACAGAAGATATCAAGATTGCCATCCAACTTGACATTGGACAATAAGTTGGGGGCTTCAATCAAAATCACAACTACTAAAAGTGTTAAAAGAAAAGTGGCAAACAATTTAACAAATAGGAGGAGGCATTGCAAAAGAATAAGGGCGCCTAGAGACTATGGAAGGAAAAGAAAACAACATGTGAGCTTGTCACTAAAGAAGCTTGATGCCCTAATGAAGAATCCATAGATAAAAGTGGAGACAAATCTCCCATTTTTCAATTGCCACCCAAATCTAAAAAGTAGAAGAAAAGAAGCTTGAATTTGGAGACAACAGTTGTTGAGTAAAGAAATCACTCCCGTAGATCAAGATAATGGACACTTAGCACACAATGACCTAGGATGAGTCATCCCACATTGATTGGAATATATTACTATACAAAAAAAAGTGATAAAAAAAGAAAAAGAACAAGAGAGAGAGAGATAGAGAGAGAGAGAGAGAGAGTGTGTGTGTGTGTTGAAAAAAAATGCAAATTGTATTTCTCTAATTCTTCTTTTGAACTTGCGAAAAATCGACGAGGAGGCTGATGAATGGGCATAAACATGAACATGTTTACCCTTGTCAGGTCTCATAACCCATATCCATATCCTTCTCTTGACTTTGGTGGATTTTGGAATGGGTCATGGTGGTTTCCACAATATGGTGAAGAGATAAGAAGAAAAGAGGATAAGAAGAGAGTTGCTGAAGATCTTAGGCCATAAAATACAGACCTAAATAGGGAAGATAAGAGTTGGAAAACTTTATGTAAACACACATCTATGATGGCAAATTAGGGGGCTCGACGTTGCTACTAAGAGAAGAAGAAAAGAAGTAGCCGGAGAAGAAAGTAGTAGGAAATGAAGAAGGGGAGGAGGCCCTCGCTGGAGATCCATCTCTGGCGACTCCCAAACCCACCAAATTAGAGTTTAGAGTTCCCTTGGCACAACCCAGCCAAAGAAGCCCACCATTGCTGGAAAAGCTTCGAGAAGTGGCTGGCTGGAGTTGTGAAGCGCCATCAAGCAGCCCTCTTTTCATCCTGCGTTCGGTCGATCCAAGCCATCACCGGCCACACCATAACCTCCACTGAGTTCCTCTCATAGCCGGGAACAAAACCCCTATGAGAACCACCGCTGGAGAAGCTCTTTGTCATTGTAAAATCTTCGAGAAGCGGCTCGCCGAGCAATGTAGCAGCAGAAAACAGCAACAAGCCACCAACTTTGGGCCCTCTATCTAACAAACCTAGGCGGCCACTACCCTCACCAACAATTTTATCTGACTTTCCTCAACACCGAGAACAAAACCATTTCGAGAGCCACTGTTGAAGAAGAGCTCCGTCCGCGGAAAAGCCACCCTAAAGAGGTTCACTGGAGCAATGCAAAAGCAACACTAGGCCAACTTCTCGGACTCCTTCCGGCCGATCACCAACACCGAAGGACAGGCTACAACCTCCAATCGATCGCCCTTGTCTCCGGGTACAAACCCAAATCGAGTAAAGCCGAAGTAAGTTGCTACCCTTGCCAGAAAACGGTGACAGAGCTCGGCAGAAAACTAGTTCCACCAAACATTCCACTGTCATTGCCACTAGCCGGCGCTGCTATAGACCGTCAGAGCACCTCCTAGCGTCTCACCAGTCGGAGATCTACCGATATGGGTGATCATCACTAGTCTCAGCCGCCAGAAATGCCATCGCCAGAGCCACCAAACCTGGTGTTGCATAGTTACCGTAGTTGGGTCAGTCGAGCCCGTTCGTTATTGATCATATCCACAAGTTCGTTCATGTCCACGACCTGAGAAGCTACCCGGCAAACTGATCTCTCAAAACCGGACCCGCGACTGCATCTGCATACCCGCCTGTGACCCGAATTTAAACTGGCACATCATACACCACCTACATCCTGGCGCACCTAGAAACCTCCAAAAACCTGCGCATGCCACCTGTGGTCCAATATTTTTCTGGTTTGAACCAACCCGAAACATTTCGTTCAGCCTATTATCAGTACAAAAATAATTTAACGGCCTTCCCGGTCTTGGATTGAAATGAACTTTGATGCCCTATTATTTTTGGACGCTCCAGAGTGAAATTATTTTGAAGATTTAAAGGCTAGAAAGAGTCAAATTAGGGCATTGAAGTCAAAGTTATTAAAGATAAATTTATTTAAAGGCAACAAAATTTACTATTTTGTATAAAGTGTAAAATCAAATAAAAAATAGTGGATTGTGAATAAAAATATTATTGTGGACTGACTTAAGGATTCAAATTGAACTTTAAGGAATTACTTTAAAATCTTGAGTTTTTATTTATCAAACTCAATATTTTATTTTCTGCTTGCATGATTTCTTTACGTGACAAGTTGCCTTTGTCCGACCGAGCCCACTCATTCCTTAGAGAAGACTGCATCGTAATTCCTAGGGTGGCAATCCGGGCCCGAACTTGTATGACAAAATCAAAGTGTGCCCAATCCTTATTAGGTCATGTATCTTCCCCCTTTGGGAAATTGTCACTTCTCAGACGTTAGGCCATCACGATTGGCTAAATCAATCTATTAGAATTTCTTGTCATTATCCATTCTCATTAAACAAGAACTGACTTCGACTATTGAGTAGACATTGTTATATAAACAAATTGTGAATGATTAATTAGGATAAGACCCATTAATAGTTATAATAATCTCAAGAATATGATGTGTCTTCTTTCTTAAAAGAAAGCGGGTTCTACCTTATCATCAAAACATTGCCTTTAGCAATACCAAATAGCTAGCAGCATACATGGGGTAGGAGGTGATTTTGATTAGTATTGACAATGTTAAACAACTATATGTGTATGGCTTCATGCCCTGAATGAGCATACCGGGGATATAAATATATTTCTTAATTGAATTATGTTGCATATTATATTCAAACTCTGATTAGATAATATTGTTTCGTTGATCTGTTGAAGTTCATGAATGTGTTCGTTGGTTCCTATATTTGCCAGTGTAAAGTGATGCTAACATATTGAACAGCTCGGTGCATGGCTGGTACTCACAACACTTTAATTGGATGGATACAAATTAAGGCTATATTTATAATTGTTTTCTATACAAAAAAATGATTAGTTGTCAATTCAAATCTTTATATATTTGCTCTAAAACCAAATTGATGCAAAGTTATGAATTAGTTAAGGCTTATTATTTATATATAAAGCATGGTTAGTACACTAGTGGAAAACGAGTTTTTTGTCATTGATATCCGGTGATAAAATAATTTGTCACCGAATTATCACCCAAATTTAAGTATCATTTTTTTTTTCAAATTAACACCGAATTATCACAGAATATTTCGATGACAATTTAATTAATCTCAGAATAAACACTATTTTTTGGTGTTAAAATTGACGACACAAAAATTAGCTATAGAGAAATTGTTGTTGTCTTTTTTTTAAAAAAATTAATAAGTGAATATTTTGGTGATAATTTAATTAGTCACTAATTTTGTGGTAGCAAATTTGAATTTTTTTAAAAAGAATTAGCAAGCTCACATACGTGGGCTAGACTGAGTGTGGCGCACCCATTTAATTGCCTCGTGAACGACCACATGTTCCCAAAGCAGCCACGCGACTGCGTTGCCCCCCGTGCGGCTGATTACTGCACTTGATCCC
>JAVDBV010005129.1:9241-26524 GCA_032619315.1 Piper longum | reverse complement strand
CGGTAACGCTCGTTACTGACGGTTTTGTATTATATGTAGGTGACGCCTATGAGATAGAAGTGCCAGCCTGGACGGAGGAGCAATGAGGTCTTTCGCACACACACATGTATTCGGTGACTGAATGTTTAATATTTTGTTTATATTTTTATTATATTTGAACTGATGTGAGGTAGTGAAGAGCATGATAATATGATTGAGTGTTAAGATATAATACCATGATGTGGATAATGAATAGAGGGTATAGGTGGTTTTCATCTTAAGACGCCGAGAGTAGATCCGGGTCGGCTTAACCGAATCTAGTAGATTATCGAACGGTTCGGTCGCCGGTAGCATTTCCGGGTCGGTTCACGGGTGAGCCGAGTCGGGGTGTTACACATCATCTAGCACACCTGTTGACATCAAATTCAATCTTAAATCAAGAATATGACGCACATTTTTCAAAACAAGTTTGCAACTAGAATCGATCACAATATGCACATCACCATGATCAATAATTTTAGAAGCCCCATTGTTGCCCATCTTCACCACACCTAGATCAGCTGTCACACAGGTGTTGAAAAAATCTCTACATGGGGTAGCATGAAATGATGTATCAGAATCAATCACTCAACTAATATCATCATTAGTTGTCAAACAATCATTTCCATCATCAAGTATAATTAGTATATCTTCTATTGCAACATTGACAATTTTATCATCTTCACTTTTATTGTCAAGCACCTTATCATTTCTTAAATCTTTCTTGTATTTGTAACAATTCTGCTTTTTATGACCAGCTTTATCACAATAAAAGAGCTTGAATGTCTTGTTTCTGGACGTAGACCTTCCTCTACTCTTATCTCTTCCACTTGGATTCCTATTCTTTGATCTTCCACGAGAACTTAATTCAAAAACCAAAGATTGAGATGAATTAGAGAAGGTTACCTGTCGTGTTTTCCTTCTCGCTTCTTCACTCAAAAGACAACTTGAAACCATATCAAAAGTTAGCTGCTTGTCAGAATTATTCAAAGAAATAACTAAAGGTTCCCAAGACTCCGGTAAAGTATTCAATAATAGACAAGCTTGCTAAATATCATCAAGAGGCATATTCAAACTAGATAATTGAGTTAATATACATTGCATCTCATTGATGTAGCCATTGACTTCCATCCCATCCTTATACCAAAGATTTATTAACCTTCTGACCAGCAAATTTCTATTTCTAGGAGTGTCTCTCTCAAACATATACAAGAATTTATCCCAAAGCTCATTTGTTGTCTTTGTTCCCGTCACATGGTTATATACGTTCTGTTCTAACCATTGTCTGATCAAAGCCATGCATTTTCTGTCCATCTTTATCCATTCAGCCATGACCCTCGACTCAGCCTTAACAATAGGCAGAAGAGGAGGAATTGAAGGAGCCTTCCTTTCATCAATCACAATCGGAGTAGCACTCAACGGTGGACTATAACTCGATGACTCAAGAGGACCAAAAATTGGATCATATAAATCCTTAATGAATAAATAATCAATCATACGACCCTTCTAGTAATGCCAATTAGACTTACCCTTAAGGGCAACCATCTTAACATATTTCTCATCATTCATCTTGAAAAAAAGTTACTACCCAAAACCAAAACAAACAAAAAAAAGAAAGAACCAAAGCTCTGACGCCGCTTATTGGGAAATAAACGCTCTAGCGGAAACAACCTAGAAAATATTTCCCCCTCAAAATGAAATGAAAACAAATATAAAATGACACCAAGATAAAAAATGGATGGAAACTTTCCTCCCAATTTAAAGAAAAGAAAACCAACCTACTCGATCAATTTTGATTAATAAAACTCTTACAATCAAGTATCGAATAAATTAGAGAAAACTCACTTAACCCAAATCAGATCAATAACAAGATCTAAAAGATACAACTCTTGAGAAATACAATATATGAGAAGTTAAGAAAAATAACATATACCTCAGAAGAAAATTGGATCAACCTCACACCCTGGATTACGACCCCGACTTCAACTTGAGATAATAAAAAACTTCTCCAAACTCTCCTTTTATGAGCCAAATGTACTTAAAAGCTCTCAAGAAGATGACATGTTTAACATCACCAGAATTCTCCTTTATATAGAAGAATATGGGTAGAATTGTAGGAACCACCTTATTAAACTTCTATAGAAAAGGACGAAAATAACATATCGGCATACCAAATGCCAACCATTAGTGCGATAAGCGAAAAATAAAAACTGACAATTGAGTTTTTCAATGCGAATGGGTGAGGGAAACTCAACACTTAGCATGCAGACAGCATGGCTGAAATCCTTCTTTTGGTAGAGAACTATACAATCTGCGGGAAGATTATCTCCTCCAGCTCTTCCATATTCCTAGTAATTGCTTTCAATGGACTTGGACAGGGTGATGTGAACGACGAAACGCTGAGTGGCACAAAAAATTATATTTGAAGGAGAACACATTTGAAAGCCAAAGATTAAGGTGAGATTTGATAATTGACTCAAACAGAAATTTGTGGTTGCTATTTTTGTGGAGAATCTTTTATATATGCCTCACAAGGATCAAACCATTCTAATTGAACAGGGTTCAAACTCACAACATCAGGTTTGTCAATTCGCATTTCGAAAGCTATTGTAGCACATATGGCATGCACCTCTCCGTTGTGCCATTTCTTTTGAAGTGATATTCTCTGTCAAGCAGCTAGACCAGCATGATAATGTGCAGCTTTTACTTTGCAGTTCTTGTTCAAGTAAGAAGCGACATCAAGGCATTCATTTTTTAGAGACAGTAGACAATGCCACATGTCTCGTGTAAACGATCTTTTATAAGCTGCCCAAGCTGCTTAAAATTTTTGTTTATCACTTCAAACTTCAGATTTGGTCTATCAAAGCTTGTTCCCAGAACAAGCACAATTGGTATTCTCAAGGCGTCAAGAATGTCCTGCACATTATTTTCAATTTCATAGTGTCGCTTAATTAGATAAACAAAACCAAAACAGAAAAGCTTGTCGTGGCTAAACTTGTCGCAACATGTTGGGTTGCTGTGGCAGTTAACGTCATTATTGGTACATCCGGAAAATTCTGTTTAAGGCATCCTAGCCCCCTGTAGTCTGGCCAAAAATCATGCCCCCATTGACTGAAAGAAAAAGATTAATAATAAGGCTAACATGAAAGCAGTATGCCAACAATAATAAGCAGTTACTATAATTAATGGATCTTTTGAGCATGGAGTTCATAGGCACTTTGCAAATCAAACCAATGTCGTTAAATTTGTGTAAAATTTACTCTTAATGTTTTTTAAATCCTGGCATAACAGATTCATCAAGAATTAAGTGATAAGCAATGCTAAAATTGCTTAAGTATGAAAAAAGGCCACATATGACCGTTGCATGAAAGTCTTTTGCAAATTGATTGTGCAAATAATTTAATTAAGGAAGTAGCAAATTTATCATGGCTAAAGATTGCTAAGACAAGTCTTCATATACAGAATTTTCTTTGATAGCCCTATCTTGAGAAACTTCCACTGATTCCATCACATTAGAAGGTTTAAGATCGAGAAAAATACCCAGTTGAAAATGTACCTGACACAATGTGCTTCATCACCGACAAAACCTGCCAACTGTCATTGTCAATGTTGTGAAAAACGGGTAATTTTCACCAAAGATAATTAGTTCACTATGAGAACTATTACCTAGATGACAAGCGTGAAAACTATTGTACTAAAAAATTACCCGAAGATAAAATTTCCAGGAAAGTTGGTGGGACAAAATAGTCCGCTTAAAAACCAAAAACCAACTCCTAGACAGAATTTTATCAAGATAAGTAATATAAATAGCACAATAATTAACACCAACTATACCCGACAATAGTTATTAAATAGACAAGAAAAGAACAAGAACAAACGCCAGAATTTAACGAGGTTCGGCAATTGCCTACGTCCTCGAATACTATCAAAATAATATTTCACTAAAGAGAAATATTACAAAGAGAGAAAGTACAAATTACCAATGGTAGAAAAGGAAGTTGGTAATTTTAAATTACCTTGGGATGAATTACACTTGAAGGGGGAGGGTCCCTTATATAGGGAGAGAGCACCCCCCCCACATCCTTCCCACAATAGATGTGGGATTTTGACACCCACATACAACAGTAAAGGTGTGTTTCAAATCAGATACAGTTACACGCGAAAAGCAGGTTTCTTGACTAGCGAAAGCAAATATATTTTCAACACTAGAAAAAAAAAACAACAAAGCTTACTTTGTAGTCGATTGATACATATCTACCCACCCCCATTTCTATCGAGCTTCTTCCCTCCGCCAAAACACGCCAACGGTCGGCCCGGAATCTCGCAACCCGAATTCGGAATCTCCCCACGGAAACTCAAAATTTCATCGGGAGCGTCATCAAAGAAGTCACGATCTTTCGGGCCATCGCCCCCGTCCTCGCTTCCACAACCACCAACCTCAACTTCTCCTCAACCTTCAACCTCCATGGCCTGCAAGCCATCCCAGTCCACTTGATCCGGCATGGATTCTGCCAGCACCGCCAGGTAATCGTCACCTCAGTGCTCGACGGTGATGAAATCTTCCCCATCCTCCCCTTCCAACCCAATTCATGTTACAAAAAGAAAACTCTGAAACCAACAAAATGCGAATCATTTTTCGATCCAAAAACCATTCTACAATGCGAAAAATCTGGAAAAAAAAAACCAAGGAAAGATGAAGGAATGGATTGTTACCGTATACAGTGATGAGACGATCCAAGCAGCGTTTGGAGATGTCTTGGTCGAAGCCGAAGTCTGAGGCGAGCCTTCTCTAACTCCAGATCGGATTCAAGCCTTGCCGCCATGGATTCCTTTCCCGCTTCATCCACCTGCCTCTTCCCGCTTCCGCCACCTGCCTCTTCCCGCCAAACAAACTGTATTTTTCAAGTTACTGCCTAAATAGGGCCTAACAATCACAAAAATTACAACTCAAGCCCTTACCCCCCTGAGTGGTTGCGCCGGCCAGTCATGTGGTCGAGCCGGGCCACAAAACCGTGGACCACAAATAAGAACTAATAAACGAACCAACAATTCCATAGAGTTTTACTTATGTTTAAATAATATTTTTAACCTTCGATTTAAGTCGAGTTAAATTTTATTATTTTGAGTTATTTAAAGTATTTTAATTTGTATTCACGTGTAATCCTATGTAGTGTAGCAATTTTTAGTTGAAGAGTTGAGATGATTACATTCATTTAAAAAAATAAAATAACACATTAGTTGGTCTTTTTTAGTCATATTTCGTGCTGAAAATTTGACATAAATGTTGAAAACCTAATTTTTTTTATTACACGAGTTCAATGATTTGTTTGATATGAGGATCAAATTTTAAACTTATGTTCCGTTCGCTCACTGTATTATTTGTTTGATAAATTTTGGCATAAACAAGTTTAGTACCGTTTTTAAAATAAAATAATCCCATCATTCTTCATCTCAAACTAATAAAAACATTGACGAAAATTCCGATTAAAAAAAGTAGATATTCAGATGATTAAAATATAAAACAAAACTAATAACAACAAAATTAAGTTATTATAATTTATTTCCGGTGCCACACTATATTTATAAAATAATAAGGCGACATTTTTTAAATAGTTATTCAACAAAATATTTTTTAAAAAGAGAAGGGAAAAAAAACACAACAAAAGTCCGAATCCGACATGCGGGCCCCGCATAGAATCTTCTTCCACAAAGAGTCCCCGCGCCTTCCCTGCAACTTCCTCCCCCATCATTGGCGACATCCATTATAGATTTGATTTCCCAAAGCCGCAATCACTGGTAATCCGCCTCGAAAGTTGTCTTATCATTCTTAATTCGTAGCCTAACATAGTACGCAATCTAGTTGGTTTGGTGGCGTTCTAACCCAGTTGAGATTCTTCCGATCTTAGTCACGGCTTCTGACAGCTTCTTGTCCTTGGATTTGTATATTTGGGTCGACTGGATTTTTGGTTGTCCTTTTCGGGTGATCTAAGCTAGGCCTTTGAATCCAACAGTGAACCTTCGATGCTCTTTCACCCTCTCTTTCTTGTTCTTGTTAATCACAATTTTTGGTTATGAAAATGGTTTTTGATTCGGGATAAGACGAACACGTTGCGGAAAAAAATGCAGTCTTGTCGGTTTCATGGATGAGGGCGGTTGTCCATCGTCCAATCTGGGTCCGGCCTTTTGACATTCTCAGATTCTTTGAATGTAGTAGATGGCCTTTGAAATCCAAATGTGTGTCTTCTGTGCTCTTTCCCACTGCCCTTTTGTTATTTGAGCACAATTTAGTGATGCCGGTGGTTTGGTTTGGGATGTGATGTGCAGAATGTGAGATAACGGGCTCGCTTGCTTCATGGTTGTTGGAAGTATATCAATCATCTTTGATTGTATTGTTCAGCGTTGATGACAGTACGAAGAAAATGCTGCGGTTGGAGAGTTCCATGCGTAAATGGAAGGTTCCTTGCTTCTTCCTGGTGTCTTCTCTTGCCGGCACTTGGACTATACTATTTGAAGGTGGTTAGACTTAGGGCTTACAGGCGGCACTTCACTTGAAGCTTTTCTCCCTTTGTCCTTATTCAGGTTTTCAGATGGCAATGAAAAGGGTGTTTGGTAAAGACCATGTTGAGGAGAGGGAGTCCCCTGCTTGGGAACGGGAAGCAAAGAGGGCTTTGATCACTCCCAGGTCAGGGGAAAGATTTCTGCTTTTTTTTTTTACTTTGTATAGCAGCTATTTTGATCGAATTTTATCGAAAATTTATTTTTATTTTTAGCAGTGTGATGACAGAGGTGGCAATCCCGGAGTTAGCTGAGGAGATCTGTGTGCGGATGGTGCCTCATTTCCGGAATCTGGTGAGCACTCGATTTTGAAGGGCTAAAATGCATAAAGTTGCTTGTTTTTTTTTTTTGTTCTTTGGTTTGTTGTGTTTGAGGTCTGGTCTTTTGTTTGTAGATGGAAGAGGTGATGGCAGGTGCCTTCGGGTGTTATATTCCAAGGTAGTAGTAGTATATCAATTAGAAATATGAGGGAAATTTGATTTATTTTTAATTTTTTTGGTACATTAGAATCTTGTTTGTTATTGTTGGGTTATGCAAACCAGATCATAGAGATGCTCTATGAAAATGAATTTGAAATGCTTCTAAATATTTGGCTTTGAGAAGTATTATTAATTATTGCTACATTTAATTAATCATTAGTGGTTTTTCTGGACTAATTTGTTGGTTTTGTTGTTGATGGGCTTGAAATCAGCTTCATGAGAGGCTGCTTCTCTTGAAATTTCAACCTGCTTGTTTTCACAATAAGCTCATATTTATTTTCCTATCGTTCTGTATTTTGTATATGCTTTATATGAGACGTTCTCTCTCCTTCCAAATATACAGTACTATGATAATTTATGGATTAAATAGTATGAACTTGTGCTCTAGATTAAGAATATGAAATCATGCTTAACTGACTTTTCTTTTTAATTTTGTCTAGAGGCCTTGGTTTGAACCGGACTGTGATACCTCAGGCAACAAGATGGAAATTACATCTCTCAAACCAGTTGCCTCCTACAATTTTCACGTGCTGTAGCATAGATACGGATGATGGTTCGCCCATCCAAGTTCATGTCCTTGATTGTGATTCGAATGTGCTTGTAGCTAGTGGTCCACTATCTTCATTGAAGGCTGAGATCGTTGTCCTTAAAGGAAACTTTGGAGAAGAGGGTGTCGAAGATTGGAATGAAGAAGAGTTTGATGCGAATGTTATTTCTGAAAGGAAGGGTAAGCAACCACTGCTGACCGGAGATCTGTTAGTAACAATCACTGATGGGGTTGGTTCCTTGGGTAAGGTGAGATTCACAGATAACTCAAGTTGGACTAAAAGCAGGAAGTTTAGGATTGGTGTCAAAGTCATCCCAAGCTGTTGTCCTGGAGTGAGGATTAGAGAAGCAAGGAGTGGAGCCTTTGTTGTAAAAGATTATCGCGGAGAATGTAAGTCTTCTCGTTCCAATACTTTTAATCGGTTGTTATAGAAATTCAGGACAGCTATTGAGAAGAACATAATACCATATATGAAAATGAATATCAGTAGTAACCAGAGAAAATTTTTTGAGCATGTAGTTACCACCTTTAAATGTCTTTTACAAAGAGAATCTGACCGAGATTGTTGTTCTTACTTTTCTTTTTCAGTAAAATCACAAGTTCACATTTAAAAATAATTGAACCTTCAGAAAAATCACATGTAAACAGTTAAAAAAAAATCAAGCGTCACCTTTTCTTTTATGTTTAAATAGATGGTAGGGAGAGGGTTGAGCGTCACCTTTTTTTTGGTTTCAGTTGTTTGTATTTAACTTCTACTATATATTATTATAATCATATTTTATCTATGGTGGTTAATTTCCAAATATCTCCGACGTCTCCGATACTGACATCCGACATGACAAACTTTGTTCTGAATGCAATAGCACTAGATCATATATTTGGATTTTTTATTAGCGGTTACAATAGCCTGCAAAGATGAATGCATTCTCCATGTTATAGTCTCTGCCTTCCAAGACATACATGCTTGATAACAGAGGAATGAATTATACTGTTTGAAGTGTTGGTGTCAATGAAACTGCCGTTTATGTTGAACATGAAAAATGAACCTATTTATATTTTTTATTCAGCATACAGGAAGCTTCACCCACCTTCACTAGTGGATGACGTATGGCGCCTGGAGAGGATAAGAAAAGATGGTCCTTATCACAAAAAACTTTTAGAGCATGGAATCAGAACTGTGGAGGATTTCTTGAAGTGTCTAGTTATAGATTCTTCTGGGCTTCAAAATGTAGGACACTTACTCATACCTCCTTTATACATGGCCTGATCAACAGTTCATCTCCATCTTACGATATTGTATAATATTATGTAGAACATACTTGGAGGACTTCCAGACCGGATGTGGAAAACTATAACTCAACATGCACGGGAATGCTCTGTAAATGATAAGCTTTATGAGTTTAACGCTGGCGGAGTTCGTCTTCGACTCAATTCCGTTTATGAGGTTGTTGGTGCTACATTTTTTGGAGAGGGATATAAAGATCAGCATGAATTCACTACTGATGAGAAGGTCTGTATGTTCTCTTCTAGCTTTTATTGGCCACTCTATTCTTTGCTTCTTTTCACTTAACACCTTTTTAAATCAAGTTATCAGTACTTAAAACAAGTGTTAGACAAATTTCTATTCTTCACATGAATTATTCATGATTTTTGGATGCTTGACTAAGCAATGCAATGAAATTTATTAAACTTAGATGACAATCATATTGCTGTTGTTGACCTAAAATTGCATTATATTCAGAATATCGTGGAAACTCTAAAACAAGTTGCATATAACAATCAGCAAAATATTACTCCTCTTGTTGGCCATTTATCCACTTCCTTGCTTGCATCAAACTTTGTGACAATCGATCCCGGTCATGAAGGTAATCTTCATATAATGAGTGATCTTTTCAAGGAAGCATTCTATGGTTTCAAACACTGCTTGGCTAACTAACGCAGATACTCAGCCAGGAGAACATATGGATGCTCAACATGCAGCTTCAGATTGGCACCATGAGCTTCCAAAAAGCCCTTCCAACACTGAAATACTAGCTACATTGCCAATTTTTTCTCCGTGGCCTTATGTTCCTGATCCAAGCAACGGAATCAGTTCTGCAACTCCATTATATCAACCAGAAGAGTATCCGGAGAACAACTGGGCTGGGTATTTCCCAGCTTCTTCTGGTCATTGGTCGGAACCACAGAGAATCAACTATCTGTCTGAAAACTTCCCATCTACCAGTTTCCATGGGGGCATTCCTTGCAAACGAACCAAGTGGTTCAAAGTGCGGACAGTCATGAAGGTAGGCATATCGGTCAGGAAAGATGTTGCTGCTCGAAGAACAGCAAGTCCTGTGCAGGAGGGTTACTAGTTGATTTTGTCTGTGCAAAGTTACTAGTTGATGTTAATCACTGGTTTTAAAGCAGAATCAGCTCTGCTTTACTTTTCATCCTCATGTTCATAGCAAAAGTTTCAAGTCTTTATGTTACTTTTTATGCAATTAAATTCCTGTATAATGCTTCTGCAACTACTTACTCATTTTTTACCTGTAAATTTGTGCCACGCAAATCTGTGAACAAAAGCGACATTAAGAAATCTGTTTTTGGAGCTTATTGGGTGCGTTTGAATGGCTAGTTAAGTAAGCTTTATTTGATGTCAATGAAAAAACAGGAGGATGGTAGATGGTAAATGAAACAAAACAATATAATGTTCATATCCAATCTTGAACTAAGAATTGGATTCATAAAACTGTCTTTTAATTGCACCGCTAGTTGCAGAGGATGACACACAAGTAGAAGTAGGCGTTTATCTCGTGACGTTCAAATGGAGAAGGAGCCTCTTCTCATGACCCACATAAATCTTAATTAATAACCCACCTTCACGTGTAAAAATGAGTCTGACCTTACAGACAAAAGTCCAAGCTCGAATATTTGTTTTCATGGAAAGGTAGGTCAAGTATCCCCTTGGCTCTACGCAACACCATCCCACTCTTTACCTCCAAGCAAATCCGATTCTTCTCCTTCTACCCATTATTCATATTTCACACAAGCTGATCAATCTCTACACCTGGTATACACAATATATTATATCCTCTTACATCCAACCGCTGCTAATAAACCAGGTTCGGTAGAGATCAAGATGGCCGTCACGCATGAAGATCTCTCGCCGGTACGACGAGGCAACCGAGTGGCGAGTAAGTTGGGTGTTGCGCTCATGATCTTCTCCATACTCTGCGGCCTGGGTTGTTTCATTCTCTGCCTTGTATCAGAGGCCACGAGATCAGAGGTGGTTACATCGCTCCTCTTTCCCATGATGACACCACTCACCTGTCGTAAACTTTGCATTAGAGATATATACCAACTTATATTGCCAATTGATATCCCAAACTCATTCTACTGACAGATTATGTTCATGCTTGCAGGCAAAACGGATAGGTGAGGATGGCGAGAAAGATGAGAATAGCGAATGTGTTTACAGTGGCAGCGGGAAGACGCCACTGGCGTGTGGGTTGGGAGCATTTATGGTCCTTGCGGTGGCAATGGTGGCCAAGCATAGCTATATCTTGGTCGCTCTCAGCGAGCCAGACCAATCTGCTAATCTTACTCCTTGGATGCCAGACTCCTACCGAAGCCGTACTCTGCAGGCCTGCTTCTTCTTCGCCGCTGCTTGGTAATACCCTTTATTTTCTATTGTTGATGCTACCGATGCCATCTCTTATTGCAGCTTTGATGTAACTCACGGATGATACTGCTCTTTACCACGTACTTTTGTTTGCATTGCCTATATGCGTAGGTAAAAAATTGACATGAAAGTACGGAAGGCTTTGAAATCCATGAAAATTGGGAAGTTGTGTCGTTTTATATTGTTCGT
This sequence comes from Piper longum, assembly GCA_032619315.1. NCBI lineage: Eukaryota > Viridiplantae > Streptophyta > Magnoliopsida > Piperales > Piperaceae > Piper > Piper longum. Next base: position 15,072 of record JAVDBV010005129.1, on the reverse strand, counting down.
CCAGTTCTTATCAATTAGGTAATGGTGCAGGATATGCTTTGCTGTTGGAGAGGTGCTCCTGATGATCGGAATAGGAGTGGAATCAGGTCATATAAGCCAGTGGACAAGGCCACGGAGTAGTTGCCTCGTCGTTGGCACAGGCTTGTTCGCAACCGCAGGCGTCTTCGGCTTAGCCACCGTTCTCCTCGCCGGCGGCCTCTACCTAACATTGTTGCACGCTCAGAGGGTTAGGCAAGAGCATGCAGGCGTGAGGAGGGAAGTGATAGAGATCTCCTTCCCAGATGCTGCATCGCCACCAAACCGACTCACGTATAACATTTTTGACAATCCACTACCAGTAAATCAAAATCGTCCTACCAGACCGGGACGGAGCTCAGAAAGACCGCCTGCAACAGATGACAAGTTTGAAGGTGGCACCTCGTTTCAACTCCAAACAGTTCTTTCCTTGGGCTAAAAACATGAACCAGACGTGTACATAGACGTACAACTTGATACCTAGACGAAAGAGATGGGCGATGGAGAAGAAACGGGAAAAAATGGCATCTAGCAGGTGTGCCAGTTTCCTTCTTGTCAGATTAGTACCGACTCTTGCCCAAGAAGAGCCCTGTCAATGACACAATTAACATCATATGAAGGATGCTATATAAATGTAAAGTTGAAAGGACGCACCAAAAGCCTGCAATCCTTGATCACCAAATTTCCAGTAGCGCGGAAAATGAGAAAATATGGTGCATTTTGCATAAACCCCCGTCGGCTTTATTTTGCTGCTCTGTGGCTCTGGATGTTTTACATCCTCATCCCAGGCTCACCCCATTTCAACCCAGGTAATTTCCAATTTGTTTTCCTGCCTTGCTACTGCTAGACCCAACTTTCTAACCGTGTGTCTCTTCAAACTACAATAACAAATCGAACAGTTCCGTCAGTTTTCAATCCAAGAATCGTATTAGTTAGCTCAATCATTTGGCAAGCCACTCAACCATACAATGGGTTAACATCCCAATACCAGTTTCCGTTCCCTCCCCCCCTTTACACAATTGCAAACGATCACACCCCAGCTAGAAACCAAAAACAAACCAGCTTTCTTAGGTAGAAACATAATGTTGGATTGGCCGTTTTCCCTCCATTGCCTCCTTTTTAAGCAGGCAATCTGGACAAAGGACAGGACCTTCCCACGGCTTAGACGAGGGTGAAAAAGCAGAGCCTGTTCCTGGTAATTCTTCTTGAGGTGTTTGATCCAGTTGACATATAGCACATTTGACACGACCAGAGGTAGTAATTGAGAAGCCGGGACCCAACCTGAAACACACAAAAGTAAAAATTCCGTCACCTTGAAATCGAACCAAATGCTGTCACCAAATACAGCAAAATTAAATGCAATCTGGTAGTATAAGGTATTGAAATTATGTTCAAATGAGAGAACAGACACACCAACCAAATCATTAAATGGAAATAATAATATATTCCAAACACCACAGCTGAAACGGATCAATTTCATATTGTATAAAACAGTCACAGTAATGCACTCAATGTTAGAAAACGTAAATTACAAAAAGCGGAAAGATGTAAAAGTTCCCTGTTTGCAAAACAAACACAAAGAATAGTAACCAAACATAAAGATGTCCCCTCTTTACAAAAAAAACTACAAAGAATAGCGTCCCCTGGAAAGAGGACAGATGACAAAACCTTAGACTGGTTCATTTGAGTTTTCTATTCTTCCTATGAGATGGACAATTCACAAGGAAACCACTAACATGGGAAGACTCCACTAAACAAAGATTACAACAGCTCAATATAAAATCGCCATCTCCCAAAATTTTGAGGCAAATAGTTATATAAAAAATAAGGTGAAGAATATAATGATGAATAATGAGAATGTTACTTTCCTTTCTTCTATTTCAAGAAATTATACTTCTCAGAAGCAAGGAATTGATCCTTAAACACCAATCCAATTTCACTGTTAAAATAATGATAAGAGTGCTTCTGTGTATGACCACCTATTTCAAGCCAGTAAAAGTTACCATTAACTGTTTTCAACACTGCCATCGATTGATCCTCAACTTTGTTTAAAGTTATATATAGCATAGTTCTGTTTCTATAAAATTAAAACGTAGGTGTACATTTTGTGCAGTCTGTCTTTCCTCATCAAAATCCTGTTTAGTAGAAAATGGCAATTATTGCACAGCAAGTACTCGACAGAATAGTTGCATGATATACGCATGTTCTATGAAATGCCACAATCAGAATTTATAGAAAGCTGGTGAAACATATTTACAACTTGAGCAATGCTGCAAAAACACATTAAAACTATAGTAAGCAGAAAAAGTAAAGATGTAAGAAAACCTTTCAGCAAGCATTGCTGATCCCTCCTCAAATATTTCTTCTACAGAACCAACAGAAGACAACTTATTTATCTGTTTACTGCCACCTCTTTTTCCAAAAAGTAATGACTTCCATCTATTTTGCTTCCTTTTTGGTGATGAAGGTGAAACCAGATGATCAGGTGGAATAATGTCCACAACTACACAAGTTGTATCATCCTTCAGCCCTCTTGACCTCAAAGCTTCCTACAAATATTTAATGGACAACATGAACATATATAATTAATTTAAGACTGCTATAATGCTAAAATATTCGGAAACTGTCGTTACCTTCACAACAAGTTTGGCTGAAATTTCTGCGGGCAGGCCTCGACAACATTGTGCAGCCTCCTCAGATGACAAGGCATCCCAGATGCCATCAGATGCTATAATCAACCTACCTCCAGCATTTGAAAGCTGCAAATGTAAATTAAGACATCAGTCATCGATCTGAAGTAATGTATAGAGAAATCAGAAGCACAATCAGGGAAAGTAACAAATAAATGGAAACACATACTTTCACTTGCTTTACATGCGGTACAGGGACGATAAATGCCCCTACATCCATATCACCAATTGACCTAGATAAACATAACCCACCAGGCCAACATCGTAGCGGCCCTACCTGCAAAATAATTAACAAAATTCCACATCATATCTAACATGAAATAAAATGAGAAGCCAATGAATTTATTCTTCCCGACCATCCACTAGCTCCTCGTCTCAATTCTCACCAAATTACGCTCAATTTGTCACTCACCTCAGTGCCCCCACAGACATTAAGCCTTCCAACTTCACCTCCACTAGCCGTCACGCGCTCCCTCTCCTCAACATTTTCTTCCAGCCTGTGATCCACTGTCAACAAGGACACTACGCCCCCTCTTGAATCCAGTATACACCGCGAATCCCCAACAGACGCCACTGTCACCGTAAATCCATCCACCACAACCAACGTAGCCGTCGTCCCAGAGGTCTCCCCTGCAACCATAACCAAATTTAGCTTAAATCACAAAAACCATACCAAAAATCCAGGCCAAGGCAACATCAACATTTCAATTTCCAATCAACCTCTTCGCTGGAAATCGATGTCGGTTTTCACGAAACCTGCAACCAGAGCCCGGGGGAGAAGCCGAAGCCACTCTTCCCGACCAACACCGGGCGGGATGGCACTCATGACATGGTTCAACAAATTCTCCTTGGAGAACACCGCCGCCGAAACCCCATTGTGCCCATCAAAAATCTGCGCATTCATTACGCACCAAATTCCTCACATCAACCAAAACCAATCCTCGGCACAAGCAATCTAAAACATCACCAATCTCCACAAATCGACCGATCAAACAGCAAAGAAGGAGAGGTTGAAGGGGTACCGCGAAGACGGAGAACGAGGAAGACGAATTTCCGGGGATCCGCGGGCAATCGGGCTTGACGAGGAAGTAGTCCTCCCCCTTCTTGGCCAGGCCGGCGTGGCCGTACCGGACCAGCGGCTTCTCGACCTTGTCGCATCGGAGCTCCCGGCCGATGAGGGTGGCGAGCGGGGTCAGCGTCGTCCTGCTCGGCGCGATCTCCGGCTCCGTCATCGCTTCCTCCTCCCTCCTTCCTCCCCCACCATCACCACCCGCCTTCCGAACTCCCCGCCGCCGCCACCGCTACAAACCCTAACACCGCCCAATGCCTGGCCATCACCAGCACCACCCCCAAATCCAACAACCACTGCTACTAAGAGTGCACTACAAGTACAAAACAACAACAACAACAACAACAAAAAGCAACAGCGAATGGACGAAGGAGACGAACAGACGAAGAGAAGGGAGTCGGGGATTTGGTGGGAGGAGGAGGGAATTGGGGCGGTGATTGCGGGCGGTTGGAATTTGGAGGGATTATCCGAATTGGGATCTGCTCCGTCCAAAGCTTTGCTTTCCCCGATTTCATCAAACTCGTCTTTTCTTTACTTATTTAAATATCAAATTTTCACGGGAAAATAAATATTTTTTTTAAGAAAAAATCAAATGGGGAATATTTTAAACCGTGACAAATTGGTCTTCTAATTTTACTTTGGGGCTTTTAAAAAAATAAACCCTAAACAAAATTAGTTTAAATTTTTTATTTTTTTTCTTAAAACAAATGATGGTAACCCCGTGGCTAGCCATAAGGGCAATTAATAGATCTGATCACCTTTGGGCTGGCGAGGTTGTCTAAGAATAATCAATTATGAGTATTTTAGGTGGCCGAATTATTTATATCTACGGGTAAGTATAAGTCATCATTTAATAAAAAAATTATATTTATAGTTGAATTTGATTTATCTTTTTTTAAAATATTATTTATTTTTTATAACAAAATTATATATTATATATACATATAAATATATAACATTTTTAAATTAACTTTTCTTTTTCCTTTTCTAAAAGGAATATGAAAAAGTTGACATCCATGTTCATTCATGGGTCCAGTAAGGTGGAATTCGCTTTGACCTCATTTGAATTGTTTGGTTTTCCAAATTTTAATATGACTATATTATCGTCGACACGGGTTTAGTTTTGGTAGTCCGGTTAACTTATATTTTTTTGTATTTCTTTATTTATAAGAATTAAAATAAAAATTATTTCTAATGATTAAAATATTCGAATTTGTGATAATTTTGCATTTAAACTATACACGCATCCAAGATAATAATTTTGATTGATAAGTTATTTTTTTAACGCAAAAACAAACTTATATTAGTTCTTTTGAGTTTACAAAATGTAGACAATCAAACAATCCTAATATTATGATGACTCTTAACTCTACACCATGGCCTTATTGAAGCTCATCTATTTCCAATCGCCTGTGTTAACCGGATCAAAGAGATAAATAAGACGAGGATAAAAGAGATATGGATCAAGAAACCGTTCTCCTTCTCTCTACTTTTATAAACATCTTGTTGGATTTTAGATGTATATATGCATATATATAATTATATCATATGTTATTGTTAAGTTTGAGTCTAAATTAAAATAAATTTATATTTAAGATAAGTATAGATAAATATGTGTAGATATCATTTATTTAACATAAGTATGGATAAATATGTGTAGACATCATTTTTGTAATCTGTAATTTATGATGGGTTAAATTAAAGATCTATTTCCAATCGCCTATGTTTACAGGATCAAATAGATAAATAAGACGAGGATGAAAGAGATATGGATCAAGAAACCATTCTCCTTCTCTCTACTTCTACAAACATCTTGTTGGATTTTAGATGTATATATGCATATATATAATTATATCATATGTTATTGTTAAGTTTGAGTCTAAATTAAAATAAATTTATATTTAAGATAAGTATAGATAAATATGTGTAGATATCATTTATTTAACATAAGTATGGATAAATATGTGTAGACATCATTTTTGTAATCTGTAATTTATGATGGGTTAAATTAAAGATCTATTTCCAATCGCCTATGTTTACAGGATCAAATAGATAAA